>JAGFMF010011870.1:2193290-2208832 GCA_019455555.1 Galemys pyrenaicus | reverse complement strand
TCTGCCTGTTCTGCTCCCCGCTTTCTGTGGTGAATCCTCTCACCCCCCCCCATATCTCTGGCCTGTACCCCAGTGCTTGTATGTGTAAATAAATAAATCTTAAAAAAAAAAAAGAAATTTGGATGAACAAAGGCACTTTGGTAGTATTAACACTGTACACTTACTGCATGTTCATGCTTTCAAAACATGGTCAGACCTTATGTCAGAACCCTTTCAGAATATGTAATTGAGACAGCCAAGACAGAGGCTGGTGTTTCTTTCAGTCAATGAAAAAACATTTACTGGGGAGTACTACAGAGTCACTGTTCATAGGGTTTTTGTTGAAGTTCCATTCATGGTCCCCTCCAAGGAGTTTAGAGCTTGGTAAAGAATGGTGACAAGGGCTGTGGGACAGTAGAGGGCTGGCATGCCAGCACTCAATGGAGGCTATCAACCATTCATGTTCAAAGTGTATTTTCAACATTCTAGTGTCTCTGGGACAATGGTTCTCAAATGGGGGGATGATTTTGCCCCCCCCCCCCCCCNTGATTTTGCCCCCCCCCCCCCCGGGGACATTTGGCAATGTCTAGAGACATTGTTGATTCTATGACTTTGGGGGGAGGGTGCTGTTGCTGACATCTAGTGGGTAGAGGACAAGTGTGCTGCCAAATAGCCTAGAGAAGCACAGGACAGTACCCACAACAATTATCTAGCCCAGAATGGCAACAGCATCAAGGTTAAGGAAGTTATTATAGGGTGATACAATTACTTGATCTGAGTTTAATTTTAAAATAGTAGAAAAACAACAGATACCCTGAAAATTACTATATACTAAGTTTTAACACTTTGTACTCATTAAAAGATTAATCTGTGTTGCCAAATAAATGCTATTGTGGTGAACTTGGACTAAATCTTTCTGGCACAGTAATTATAGAGGAGGATAATTTCTTAACAAGATTACCTACCACGCTGAATATCTGAAGATTTTCAGATGAGCCATTATTTTTTAAAATTTAGCCATTTCTAACTACTTGTCTGTATCAGGGTTTTTTCAATAAAATGCAGAAATAAATTTGGAAGATGAAGGTGGCATATGACTACAGCTGTCATTCACAACACTCAAATATCATGTTTTGTATTTGTCAAACAGTCTAATTGATGGACTTTAAAAGTAAATGTAACTTTGAATCTATAAGTTTGAATTCATGAAATATTGATCTCATTTAGGGGAAGAAAAATAAAGCCTGTGCTTATATTAAAAAGAGGTTTGAAAACCACTGCTACTGGGCATTAGATCCATAACCTGGCTTTCTCATTATGTTCTTTAGACAAGTAACATTCCTATCAGGGCTCTTGATGCAATTCTTGATACAAATGCAGGCCCCACACAGAACTACTGAATCAGGATGTATATTTTAGATTTAGATACCTTTTAGATTGTGAGAAGCCTTGTCTATAGGACTTCACAGAAAGGAATCAAGTAGTGCTTATGGTATAAGCAGTGAGGACTGCAAGCAAGGTGGGATTTCAGCAGAACATGATTTGAATTAACTAGACAGGGAAATGTGGGTAGGGCATTTCAGGGGTGGGAAGGGGTAGGATGAAAGGGCCAGAAATAGACCACCCTGGCCAGACAGAGAGTTCTGGCAGTAGGACACTTAGAAACACTTTGAAGAATTTTGGGGCAGGGGAGGTCCATGGGCTGAGAGAGGTGGGCATTTAGCTAGCTCCGCCACTTCAGGACTGCTCCATGGGACACTTCAGCACCCCCCTTACCTTCTTGCCAAAACAGGCTGTGCAGAATGCCAGATGAGGATTGCTGACTGCTCCACCACCATGAATCAATTAAACCTTCAATAGCCCCAAGAAGTTGGGGCTCATTATCTCCATTTTCTAGATGGGGAGCCAACCACTTCCGAAGCTGTAATTACTGAAGGTCAGAGGGCACCTGAGGCAGGAAGTCTGGCCTGTAACAGTACATTCTTGGCCCCACTGCTTCTCCCCTCTGAGGGGGCACAGAAGAGGAGCTGCTTGCAACTGCTGGTAACTCTTTCAGAGCTGAAGGGGCTCTCATTCCTGGCAAGGAGAAAAAGGGGCAGTTAGCCCTTTTAGGCTAGGCTGGGCTTCAGGGAAAACCTCGTGCATGGGAGGAGCAGGCGGCTGAAAGGGTTTTTCTGGAAAGATGCTGGGACTGGCCAGTCTCTGGGGTGTGAAAGGGAGCTTCTGGGGAAGGTGGAAGAGGAGGGAGCCATCGAGGGGACAGACGCCTCTTTGGGGCTATTCCTAAAAGAACACAGGCAGCATGAAAACGTCAACTAAGTCAAGAGTCACCTAGTTTTCTTAATAATACAAAGAAGGCCTAACTGAAGCCTATGTGTCAGCTGAACTCTTTACAGGCCCACATAAAAGCCCTGGGAAACAAAATGTGCACTTTGGCTGATGGCCTGAAGCATTGATTCTGAATGGATGTCCTGACCAGTCCTGCTTTTGCTAGGGTCAGCTTTCTCTTGACCTTTTGAGAGGCCAGAGAGGTATGGCCAAGTCTATTGGCTGGACTCCAGTCAAAGGACTGACAAATACCTAAGGGATAAGGAGAAGCTTCAGGGCAACTTACTCCATCCCTTCAGCGCTACCCTCAGTCACCTATTCTGAAGATGGAAGACTGGGTCGCCCCTGACCCTGAGCTGCTCAGCTCAGATGCTGACATACTGCTGGGGCCCCTTAACTCTGCCTGAGGCTGATTCATCAACTCCTGGGGGCTGAGTATGTTGAGGCCCTGCCTCTCCTTGATTCTGCCCTTTGATTCCTAGTTAATGACTCCCAGCTGTGCAAGGTCTTGAGCTTGTTCAAACCTTCTGAGAAGACTCTGAAACATGAGCTCTTTATGAGGCCCACTGTGAACACCTTTGGGAACAGAGCAAGTGCTTCTCTGTGTCTTGGTGGAGCTGTACCAGCGGTATCACCACAAAGCATGGGGGACAGAGGCTGAAGGTCCCTGGGGGTGGGGGAACCAAATAATTCACCCCCACTGTTGAACTCTCAGGCCTCCTGGACAGGTCTCAGGTATCAGATCTGTCCCTAAATTTGTGGAATGATCTTTGGGACAGGTTTCAGTCTAAAGAGCCTAGGACTTCACCAGGGCAGAGGAATATGGATTTCTTACCTATAGCAGCAGGAAGACACAGGGCAGGCTCTCCATGATTCATCTCCCATTAGCAGATGGGTAAAGGAGTCCTGGAGCTCTTGGTGGCTTTTCAGACTTTTATTAATCTTTCTGCATCAGAGGCGACCAAGTACACAGCAGTGGAGAGGGTAGGGGGCCAGGAGGCTGGTAGGCCACCTAGCCCCCAGCCAATCTTCACTCTCTGAGCAGCTGCTGCTGCTGCTGCTGCTGCTATCACCATGACACCGCCCTTATATGCCCAGTCTCAGCCTCAGGTGCCTGCCATCAGGCTTGCGTGAAGGACCGCAGGTGTCATTCATTGACGCTAATGGCAGAAGGGCGGAAAAACCTGATAACCTTTCCATTTACCCTACGTTGCCTCTCTCCCAAATTCCTGAAATGAATTCTTAGATATTAAGAACATTTCCTGCAAGTTGCAAAACACCAAGGGAATATAATATTAAGCCAAGAACACCTTAGTATATGGAAACTGTTTGGGATCTTTGGCAGTACAGCTAACAGAAAAGTTGGCAAGGGTAGGGAGAGGTTTGGAGATAAATGGGAAGCCCCAAAGTTCACCTGGTTAAGGGGTACCACAGGAGGGGGTTCATGAAAACCTCTGGAGGAGTACTTTAGGACAGTCAGGGTTAAAAAGGATTTTGTAGTACAGATAGGCAGCAGCTGGCAAGGGGACTGGGGGGCCGAGGGGGCAGGAGGTCAAGAGGTTGGCAAGCCTCCCAGCCTCCAGTGAATCTTTGGACCTTCTCTGGTGTTCTCTTGTGGTCTCTTCCTCTCATAGCCATTCTTGCTGTCATCACTGTCCTGCCATTTTCTGCCACCCTTACATACTCAGCCTCCAGGCTCAGATGTGCCCACATTCACATGGCCATACCATGCTCCAGGTATACATACCATCACGCATACATACACTGAGCCCACACTCCCAAGTGCCTTTTGCTTTCAAGGTCGCAGGTGATAGCCAGAGGCCAGCACTGTAAAAGCCTGACCATTTTATTTATTCTACAGAGTTCAGTGAAATTCAAAGCTAAGTAGCAACCCAGCCCCAGTCCCAGCCCCGGTACCTGTTCCTGGTGCCTTGGAGAGGAAGCCAGTCTCGGGTGTGGGCTGCATCCTGATCTGCAGAGACAGGCCTCTGGCAGGGCTGAAAAGGTGACAACACATGATTCAATGCTGACAGTTGAAACTCTCAGTTTGTCACCATTGTGGTAGTGGAGACCTGGGGAGTTTCTAAACCTGAAGCCCTAGACAAATATAGCTTAGTGTAGGGTCAGAGAACTATCAGGTCTTTCCACCTTCCTGCCACTGGTATAATGATGGACACCTGCAGTGCTGCACGCATGCCTAGGTGGGCATGTGCAAGTGGGCACACCTGAGTCTGGACATGGGCTTATATCGGTGGCGTCAGGAGGATACCAGCAGCGAGACTACTAATACGAGCAGTAAGACCAACAAGAGGCAGAGAGAAGTAGCCGAGAGGGTGAGTTGCGCCGGGGGCCAGGAGGCTGGCAGGCCTCATGTCTGGCACCCATGTCTTCCATGTACCTGATGCCACCTCTGTAATAAAAGCATAAAAGCCACCAAGGGCTCCAAAACTCCCTTCCTTTACCCCCGTTTGCTAGAACTATCTAGAACTTTCCCTGTGCTACCCTTCCTGCCACTACGCTAAGCCATATACTAGAATACCACAAAGCCATTAAAAACCACACTAGGGCCTCCCTGGTGGTGCAATGGGTTAAGTACTGCACTATGAAGCAACCCACAGCCACTGCAGCACGAGTTCAATCCCTGCCATGGGACAGGAAAGGGACCCATATGGAGCAAAAGACCTCTCCTAACTCTCCCACTGCTCCCCTCAACAGTGATTTCAGTCTGCCTGTTCTGCTCCCCACTGTCTCTGGTGAATCTGCTCACCCCTCGCCCTGCACCTCTGGCCTGTACCCAGTTCTTGTATACATGAATAAATAAACCTTTTAAAAAAACACACTATTAAAAAAAAAAACCACACTGTTCTTTAACAGTATTGAGGTATAAGGAGAAATCCTATTGATCCATTTGAAATTGAAAAGCAGTTCATAAACAATACATAAAGATTCTACTTTGTTGAACACACTGGAGGTGTGGTACACTGAAAGGACACTAACACATCAATACTGGTTATCTCTGTGTAGGGGCATGTGGATAACATCTATTTCCCTCGTGTGTTCCCAATTTTCTATTACAAACATGCCTTGCTTTTGTAAACAGAGAGGACAAGAAGTGTTTACTTAAATGGTAACTCTGGTTCTATTTAAACTGATTGTTGTACTGAAAGTGTCAGGTCAGTGAGCTGTGGGCCAATGAGGTGGGGGTTTGGAGATGACTGTTACTCTCTAAAAGCATCCATTTCCCCCTTCTTCATTCCTCCAGCACTTCAATTTTATCTGTATCATATACCATATCTTCCATTTGTCCTTCTAGGCCCTCTTTCTACCTCCTTCCCCCTCACTTTGAGCCCCAGGAGGCCCACTCTTATGTATGACATCAAAAGCTCTAGTTGGATTCAGCTAATAGAGGCACCAGCAGGAGATCAAAGGGAGACAGGAGCATAAGGCCTAGTATTGATTCCCTTGGTTTCTTCCCGGTGGGTTAGCTGTGTCTCTTTTGAAGGTTGTGGCTCCTTCAAAAGGCCCTCTCTGCACAGCTTTCTGTGTCCCTGGTTTCCTCTCCCCAACCTTGGATGGTATGGTGGGCTGAACGGGGGTGGTCAAGAAGACACCTCCACATCTTAATCCCTGAATCCGCAAATGTGGCCTCATTTGGAAATTGGGTCTCTGCAGATGTTACTAAGGATGATGAGATAACTCTAGACTACCTAGGTGGGTAGGTGGGCCCTAAATCCAAAGACAAGTGTCCTTGTAAGAGAGAAAGAGAGGTCAAGGGAGATTTGATGGAAGAGAAGGTGGCAGTGTGACCAGGGGAGGTAGAATTGCAGTGATAGCCACAAATCAGGGATAGCCAGAGGCTGGAAGATTTTTTGACTTCCATCCTCTGGAACTGTGGGAGAATAAATTTCTGTTGTTTTAAGCCACCCTATTGGTAGTAATTTGTAATGTGATCACCAGGGACTAAATGCCCAGAATAATGATAGGTCCATTGTTACTGGCCCTAGGAGGGAGGTTGGGTGCTATGGTATTTTTGGTGGTTTTCCTATATCTTTTTCATACTTTTGTAAATAGTCCAACTGTCAAACTCTCCTCTGGTTACCAGTTTTCCTGAACCATGTATTTCCTGCCTAGAACTTGTCTGATACGGGTTTTGCCCTCACCCACATGCAGCATGTATTCCAGGCAAGCTGACCTGGCCCCATGTCCAGGAGTGGATCCTGATTGGTCCAGGCTGCCATGGTAATTTGATTTTCCTTGCTAGTGACTGGCCCCAAGAGTAGGTGTGTCCTAAATCTGGCCAAATCAGAGAGAAACCTGCAGCTTTGGGACAATTTCTTCATCCTTGGAAAGTCAAGGTAAGAGATTATCCCACATGTCCTTCTTCCTTTGGAGAGCTGCCTCTCTGGGCACAAAGGCTACAACAGTTGCCACCAATTTGAGCCAGCTGGTGGGCCGATAAATGTACCAGCCCCAGAGTTGGTCTAACTCTGAAGTCATGTGAAATATTACCTTTCCCTATGGCTTGTTTATATTTGATTTGGGGTTATGTTAGTGACTGGAAACCTAATAAATGATGAAGAATTATATTGATTACATGTTGCCTTAGGCAGAGAATGTCAAATGGTTTCATAAATCCCAACACCTTAAAAAAAGCTTTCAAAAATTGAAAAACCTTGATTAAAATTATTTTGTGATAATACAATTTGCTTACATTTAGTTGGCAAATAACAGGGAAATAAATGTGTAGATTTATAGTCACCCACCATGTTAAGTGAGAGAGAATCTAAAATAATAGCAACAGAGTAAGAAAAACATTCTGTGTGATACAACTGGAATATTCAATTCAGCAAATCACTATTAAATTTGTATATTAGACATTTAGATCAAGGGTATTAAATGTTACATAGACGCTGGCCACATGTTGTTCATAGATTGTTTTAAAAAATCTTTCTTTCCTTGTTATATTTTATAGAAAATTGTAGAAAAACAAATACAAAATTGTTTATCCAGTACTATTTATACTGTTCACTTTCTGTATTACTCTTTATTATATACTTAATGAGAAATGTACTGTTAAAGTCAAAAGAAGGGTATTTCAAAGACTGAAAAATAGAAAGGCATTTTACTCAAACATCAAAAACCATGCATGGGGACATAATTGCTCTTAATCCCAAAATGCTACAAATGAACTTCTGCTTGTAGGTATTACTTAGAATTATAGCAGGTATTTCCCAGGGTCCCCTTTTGAAGAGAACTTGTTGACAGCTTGGGGGACCATTGGTAGTATGCTAGGCCTATCCACCAAATTTGGCAGAACAAAACAGATGGACATAGAGCCATTTGTTCACCAGCTAACACTCTTGAGCCTTTATTCCAGGATCATGAAATAGACATCTCTCACTAAGTACAGATGGGTTATTTAAAAATAATAATAATAAAAAACCACTCTCAAGTCTCCCTGGTGGTGCAGTGGGTTAAGCAAAGGACTATGAAGCAAACCACAGACACTACAGCATGAGTTCAATCCCTGCCGCTGGCCAGGGGAATGACCCACATGGCGCAGCAGACCTCTCCTGCTTCACCCACTGCTCCCCTCAATAGTGTGTTTTGGTCGATCTGCCTGTTCTGTTCCCCAATCTATCTCTGGTGAATCCTCTCACCTCTGCATCTCTGGCCTGTACCCCAGTTCTTGTATGCATAAGTAAATAAATCTTTAAAAAAAAAAACAAAAATACTCTCACCAGCCTGATAGTTCAATTAAAATCCATTCCTTTGGGCCAAGAAGGCAACTCTAGTACTTTAAACTAGTACTTTGGGAGGGGTATATAGCTATCACAAAAATGGGTGAGTCTTTTTGTTTTTCAACAGAGCTCTGAGAGAATGGAACATAAGGAATGAAGAAGGGAGAGATCAAGGGACTATTATTTGGGGGCTGGGGTGTCTGGTATGGGTGGGATATTCCTATTGCAAGATCCCTGATGTGAGGAAAGACAAGGGGCCTGGAGACAAATTTCTTTTGCCCTTTTGCTTTCCTCCTTGGTTCTATTTCTCATCTTATTTAGCCAAATCTCCTTTAAATATGCTCAATTTCTATGAAAAAATGTTCGCCATCACTTATCATTGGGGAAATGCAAGTCAAAACCATGATGCAATACTACCTCACACCTAGGAGAATGGCCCATTTGAAAAAAAAAAAAAACAACACACACACACACAGAAACAACCAGTTTTATTGAAGGTGTGGCTAAAAGGAAAGAAACCCTACTCACTACTAGTGGCAACAGAGACTGGTCCAGTCCCTATGGAAATGGTACTGAGTTTCCTCAAAATATTTTTCCCCTTTTTAAAAAATTCATATATATTTTACATTATTCTTCATTCTTAAACAATGTTTGCTTTCTTTTTTCAGCTGTAGTCCCTATATCTTCAAAATATTAAAAATAGACCTATCATATGATCCAGCAATTGCACTCTTGGCATTTATCCAAACCACACAAAAACACTAATTCAAAAGGATATGTGCACTGTGTCCATTGCAGCACTATTTAAATAGCCAAATTATGGAAACAACCCAAGTGCCTAACAAGAAATGAGTAAATAAAGAGGATGTGGCATACATAATAATGGAATACTACTTGGCTATAAAAGCAGATGAAATCTGACATTTGTGACAACATGGATAGAACAACAGG
Organism: Galemys pyrenaicus; assembly: GCA_019455555.1. Lineage (NCBI taxonomy): Eukaryota > Metazoa > Chordata > Mammalia > Eulipotyphla > Talpidae > Galemys > Galemys pyrenaicus. The sequence continues at coordinate 2,199,833 of JAGFMF010011870.1, read as the reverse complement.
AGATTATGCTAAGTGAAGTAAGTCAGAAGGAAAATGACAAATACTAGATGATTTCACTCGTGTGAAATATAAAGAAACAAAACAGGAACAGACAAAAGTAACTCAAAACAAGCCCTTGAAATATGATGGTAGAATGGAGTTATATAAGGGAAAGGTAGAGGTGAGCGACAAAGTGGGGAGGGTCTATGATGGAAGATTGTGGTTATCTTGGTGGTAGATGTGGTGTGGGTGACATACACCTGAAGAGGTATGAACCTGTCCCCCTAAATCATACATGGTGTTGTGAACGAATGTTGCATCAGTTTTTTTAAAAGTCTAATTATAAGTTAACCTGTTCAGTGAACTTTCCCCAGATTTGGTCCATGGAACACTGGTTCTACAAAATGCTCTGAAAATACTATGTATTGAAAGCCCTTTAGAATCACAAGCAAGTTTGCACATTCATGTCTTTGAGAATTCCTGCAGTTATCAGTTTTTTTTTGTTTTTTTTTACCAAATACCTTTTGGGTGCATATGAATGATCATCTCTTAACAACATGTTCTAGAACTGCTTATCCACTGCTCATGATTTCCCATTGCAGCATTTGTTTTCTGATAATACAGTCCTATACCTCTTTCTTTTCCCATTTCCCTAGCTAAGTTGTCACAACGTTGCATATGTATAGGAAAGAGAAGAAGCCAAATGCACACTGGATGCTTGGCTGTTTCTTATTGGCTTTCCTAGCAAATGCTTTAGTTGGGGATAAATTTAAACAATTCCTTACTTTTTAGTTAGCAGCTAAGCCACAGATATCAATACTCTGGATTTTCCTTTCCTTGTTAATCTAGAAAAACTGGAAGTTGGATTCCACTCAGTTATTCTCAGCAAAACTTGGCTTCTTTAACAGCAGTAGCCTCCTTCCTAGGCTTCTTTTCATTACTCTGTAATGTTTGGAAAGAGTCCAAACATCTCTTCTCCCCAAGGACAGCTGGTTCAGGAAAACTACTCTTGTTCCTGGCCAGAAAATAGTTCAAATAGAATCATCACAGATGTAAGTGGATGTTCAGGATGTTGCCTGGAAGCCAACAAACTACTGAGGATTTGAGACCACAGAGAAAGACCCAAGGACTTACTCTAAAAATTGGCTATTCAAAATGTGCTCTCTGAACCAGAAGCTGAACATGCGTTAGAATGCAGAATCTCGGGGTATTACCCCAGGTTGAAGCAAAATCTGCACTTATACAGACTTCCAGGTGATTTATTAAACTTGGATGTCTATTTTGAGGAATAACATATTCATCCCAACATTTCTCATTCATTAGTTCATTCACTTATTCAACAAGCAATGGCTGAGTACCTCAGTACACAACAGATTCTTTTCTAGTTATTGAAGATGTCGTGACTAAAAATTAGAGAAGGTCCTAATTCTCATACCCTTTATAGTCTGACAGAGAAGGGTATCAACAAGTTTAAAACAAAAGATTTCAGGAAGTGGTAAATGTTTGAAGGAATAGGGGATCATAGACTATAAGACGACTGGGAGTTTGGGGTGAGATACAGTGGACAAGGAGGGTCTCACTGAATGGAGACTTACGAGTGAGGGATGAGGGGCGGCACATGTTGGCCTGGGCAGAGAGCAGATAGCTACAGCAAATACCTCAGGAGAGTATGATCTTGGGAACAGAAAGAAAGATCAGTGTAGCTAAAGCTAAATAAACTAAGAAACTTCGAGGGATCAGGACAGGGGTGGGAAGAGCTCGGGGGACTATGGCGGTGGTACATGGGTGATTTGGTGGTGGGAATTTCATGGGGAAATCATACATTGTACAAATATGAATGATGATATAGCAAATAATAATAATAAAAGAAGCTTTGAGGTCAGAGATGTAGGGGAAGGTTAGATTATGTGCACCAATGGTTCTCACACTTAGTGTATTCAGAATTACCTGGATGATGTGTTATCCAAACACATTGCTGGGTCTCACTCCAAGAGTCGATTCAGTAGCTCTGGGGTGTGGACCCAAGAATGTGCCTTTCTAATATTGTTCTCTCAGCTGATGCTGACAGTTCAGAGACCACACTTTTATGTACAGTTTTGTAAGGAGTTCAGTTACATTCTGAGTGTGATGGAAAGTGATCAGAGAAATCTGAGCAGGGGAGTGACAGAATCTGATTTTTGTTTTCTTTTGCAACCTCCAAAAGAGCAGATCTTTCCAGCGATTCATTATTGCCTAGACTTGCATCCCTTTCCTGCTTTGCTCATCACCTGATTTGTCCTCTCAGACATTTCCATTGCGTCTTCTGGACCCCACCTACCCATCATCTCCCTGCAACTGCCCCAATTCTCTGATATACAACTCTTGTACATCCTCAGCCTTCCCTGCCTTTCCTTACCTTATTTAGTGTCCTAAGGACACTGTATTCCTCCATTTCTTTCTGGCAGAGCCTGCTTGATCTCCGAGGGCCCATGGACTTCAAGGCCAGAGGTAGTGTTGGTGCCTACTTGTTCTCCATTGTTGTACCTGGACCACAACTCCTGTTAACTCTCACAAAACCCCTGCCCATTTGAGGGTCCTGCTCCCTGGCCACATGTTCTCTCATTCACTGAAGGTCATGCCCATCATTCTTCCTCTCTCTGTGGCCCCTTTGGTCAGGCTTGGTGCAGTGGACCACACAGATGGCCAGGGGCACCCTGGCTTCTCAGTTTCCTTGAACTTCTCCTCTCTAATGACCTTTTCTTCCTCTAGTCTACCTCATGGTCAAGGCTCAAACTTGTCACATCCCAAAACTGTGAGGCCTCTGCAAACCCAAATGCCCTCCCTCTACATAGCTTTCTCTACTTTAATGTACTTGCTGAAGCAATAAGTCTTCAACTTTGTGCAGGTTTCCACCATTTTTACTATCAATCAGCCTCCTGCTGTGTCAACTCTTATTCTCCAGCTTAGGGTTCATGTTTTATCATCATAAACATTCCCTTCAAAGACTCTCATCCTCAGAATCCCTTCAGCTTCCAGAACAGTCTCCTACAAAACAATAGATGGACCAAACCACCCATTTCTTCATTCCTGCACTCAAATAATTTAAAGTGTAACTATGAAAAAAACATATAAGTCATTACTTTCAATTTAAGTTCATGATCATTGACCTCAAATGGGTACTCAAAACTGCTCGGCAATATTACTATGCTTTTCTGATAAACCATCATTCATATTTTTGAGATGACTTTTTTCATCTTTAAAGCACCCACAAACCTTCCTGCTTCTTACTCTCAGCTAATGAACTATCCTCATATTTCCTTGAGAAAAAAGTAGCTATAAAATGTGAACCTCCTCATTTTCCCAAGTTTAAGTCTCTATGCACATCTACACACACTGGCCTCTTCTCCTTCCCTCTGGTCAGATGTGTTCATCACCCTCTCGCCCCCCATCAAAGACCTATTAGGTCACGGATGCTGTGAGTAGCCTCCCTTCATTCATTTAGCCCTTCCCCATTGGTGTCTCCCTTTCAATGGGATCATTCCCATTGGCATGCGTTACTACTGCCCATCTGTTCTTCTGTATTTTTTATCCGTACTTCTAAATAATACAGCTATTTTTAACTTCTTCAATTTTAGACATTTTTCATTGCTTTCTTGCATCTGATTCATGCATGTTTCCCTTCCTTCTATTTTCCCAGTCTAGCTATATCACCATATTTGACTATAGCAGTGTTAAGTATTACATTCCTGGGACATAAGTATGCACAGTTGAACCATATTAGTATGCTATTGTTTTATGGGTCAATTTTGTCTTTCCTGGAGTTACTAATTACCTCTATTTTACTGCTTCATATTTAAAGAATCTTTTACTAAGTTACTAATCTTTCCATTAAAATAATTTTTTAATGATTTTAAGGATTTTATATCCTTCTCATAAGTCACAACCAACCAGTCAAGATGGTTTCTTCATTCTCAAAGTTTTGACTGTTATGGCTAAAATACAGCTCACCAAGCAAGGCTGACCCTTGTGCTTACATTGGTCTCTCCAGCGTGATGGTAAAAGAGAGGGTGAACTTCCTATATCACAACTCATGTCTTTCAGAGTGAGTGTTCCAGCAAACAAGATGGAGGCTCCAGGGTCTTTTATCACCTTGGTTGGGAAGTCACATAGCATTGCCCTATTATAATGGCTGAAGTTGACAAAAACCCACTCAGACGCAAAGCGAGAGGACATAAACCTCACCTCTCTAGCAAAAGAATATTTTGTATTTGTGACTATGCTTTCAAACTGCAACAGAGACATGTACACTTTATCGCATCATATTAATGATTGTGTTTGAGTAGAACCATTTGGAGGAAATCATAAGAAAGTAATAAGGGGAAAAACTAGGTGAATCTGAACAGAAGTAGGAAAGAGACTAACTTTGCCCTAAAAGCCATTTTGTTTCTTTTGAATTTTGTGTCATGAACTTGAACTACCTTTACAAAAAATTAAATGATTAAATATTTTTGACCATGTTACAATTTTGCCTGGAGCAATTCTTGCCCCTAGAAGTTATATTAGTTTCCAGGATAATCAGTGCTTTTTCACATAACTTTCTGTAGATGATAAGACTATTCTCTATCTGTGCTACCCAATATAGTAGCTGCCAGTCACATGTGACTTAAAATTATCAGTAAAATTTAGCTCCCTAATCATATTAACCACATTTTAACTCCTAAATAGCCACATGTGGCTACCTATTGGAAAGTACAACTTTAGAAAACAGGAGGAATTACAAGGAGTTTATATGCAATTCCTTGGGACTATGGTCTCCAAACATTTTTGTAGATGTACTTCCTAAAGCAACTTTAAAGAAATATATACCCCTTACAGAAATTAAAGTTGATATCTAAATGCTTCATCCTTAGTTAAATTTATTTTTGTTAGGTGTTATAAAAGATTAGACATTTCAGGGGTCTCCCTGGTGGCACAGCAGGTTAAGCAGCGCATTATGAAGCAAACTGTAGCTATTGCAGCACAAGTTAGATCCCTGCCCCCCAGCCTGGGGGTGACCCACATGGCACAGCAGACCTCTCCTGTTGTGCCCGCTGCTATGCTGCTCCCCTTAGCAGTGTGTTTCAGTAGATCTGCCTGTTCTGTTCCCTACTCTGTATCTGGTTAATCCTCTTACCCCCCACACCTCTGGCCTGTACCCCAGTGCTTGTATGCATAAATAAATAAATCTTTTTAAAAAAAAGATTAAACATTTCATAAGATAAAATAAGATAAAAAACTAACTACAATTACAATAAATATTTCATGAGATGGTTTGATTAGATAGGTTTAATTAATGAGTAATGCAGACTGAATATGAAAGAAATGGTGTAAAAAAATTAACACCACTAACCTATACTGTTTTACTTGTTCTAAATTTAGAGCATCTCAATGTGGGCCATGCTTTACCCTTAACAGAAATATGCAGAAGACAGGGAAAGACAGGAAACCCTGAGGGGAAAAGATTCCTTAGTGAATCATTAAAGAAAATCCCCAGAAACTAATCTCTAGCTCAAGGCACTCTCTGACTTAAGGAGGTTTTTATACCCCAGAGGAAAGATCCATGGAGATTATGATGGGTGAAGGGACATGGGAACTTTTATGAGATTTTAGAAATCTTTACGTCTTTTTTTTTAAAATATTTATTTATCTATGCATAGAAGAACTGGGGTACAGGTCAGAGGTGTAGGAGGTGAGAGGATTCACCAGAGACAGAGTGGGGAACAGAGTAGGCAGATTGACCAAAACATACTGCTGAGGGGAGCAGTGGGCGAGGCAGGAAAGGTAAGTTGCGCCATGTGGGTTCCCTCCCTGGCCAGCGGCAGGGATCGAACTTGTGCTGCAGTAGCTGTGGTTTGCTTCATAGTGCGTTGCTTAACCCACTGCACCACCAGGGAGGCCCAGAAATCTTTACTTCTAAGTTAAGAAGCAGCATCCTTAGATCATTCATGGACATTTACCTTCTTGAGAAGTCTGCAGACCCGTGGGCATACTTGGAGCCCTGTCAGAAGGCAGCTGGCCCAGGAAGATGGAAGCTGGACTTGCAATTGGTTGCTTGCTTCTGCAGCTGCTGTGGGGGTTTCCACTGGAACCTGCTAAGGAGGAAACAGAGGTCAGTTTCCCGGTGCTCCTAGAGTTGAAACAAGGTGGTCCTGTCAGTGTCACTACCAAAGGCCTCCAGCTGCTTTCCAAGTTGGTTTGTCACTAAGGTGGAAGCATTGCCTAGGTTTCTTCCACAGAGGTCTGCCTCTCCTGTCTGGAATTTTAAAGCCAGTTCTTAGTGGAGCAGGCCAAAACAGGCTGCCCTCATCCAGCACTTGGTAGGAATCACTAAGACCAGATTTAATTCCTTTTTATATTATTTATTTTTTTGTGTAGAACTGGGGTGTAGGCCAGAAGAGCAGGGCATGAGAGGATTCACCAGAGACAGAGTGGGGAGCAGAACAGGTAGATCTGTTAGGGGGAAAGACCCTCCTGAATGGATTATACAAATAGGTTATGGACTTCGACCCCCATTCCAGACCTACAAGATCCAAGGACTACAAATCC
>JAGFMF010011870.1:2043596-2187759 GCA_019455555.1 Galemys pyrenaicus | reverse complement strand
CTCCTGCTGTGCCCGCTGCTCCCCTCAGCAGTGTACTTCCGTTGATCTGCCTGTTCTGCTCCCTGCTCTGTCTGTGGTGAATCCTCTCACCGCCCCCCCATATCTCTGGCCTGTACCCCAGTGCTTGTATGCATAAATAAATAAATCTTTAAAAAAAAAAATCTACAACTTTCATTTCCTGCAGCACCTGTAGTACTCAAATCAGTCAGAGCTCCTGGTTCACCCCAGGCGTCACTCACCCAGCTATTCTTGTTCCTTGACTTTTTCTTTAAAGACCCAATTCCACCCAGGTGTTCACTCGTCCACACACAGTCCCTGGGATCAAGGTCACGCTCTTGCCAGTGATTGGTTCTGAAAGAACACAGGTTATAAGGAGGAGTTTGCCTGGGCTTCTAAGAAAGTTCTTTCTTGCTCTCCTGTAGTGCTGATGGAAACGCTTCTCTCCTGCTGGAAGGGAAGAGGTGGCCCCAGATGCCACTAGCAGCTCTGCTGTGCCCTAGGAAAACCAGGCTCAGGAGGAAGGCAACATGCTGGGCAGCAGAACAGAGAGATGTTCCCGATATGAGTTCCTGATGAGTGCTGAGCTGTTGGATCACACAACCTTGAGGAACCCTGTCTCTCTGGACAACTTTTACATGACTTAAATGCTCTTGTCTGAGCCATTTGATTTTTACAACCAACAGTATTTGTAACCAAGAATGTTTTAACAGTGAGCATCCCATCCACCCACAACTATGGTGGAATGAGGACCACCCTATAGGGAGATCCCCAGTCCCATAACTGCCAGCATAGTTTGGAATGTGGGCAGCAGACAAGATAGGAGGAAAAAGTGAAGCAGAGGTCTTTCAGTAGGGGGAGAGATAAACACACTCTGGCAAAATTTTCAGCCCAACTTTTCCTACCACCAGATCATCTGACTTTAAGTGACACTAACCTGAAGCTTGTTCACAAGATCAAGTGTTACCAAAAGGAAAGCTGTGACTAGCCCTTGCCCCTGTGGGTTGATTTTAAATACTATGGCCTCTGTTCCTTGACTGAACAGTCACCACAGAAAGTATGCAAATCTGCTTTTATTGTTATTAAGGGGTGCTGAGACATCAGTAGTAGCAGGTGGCAAAAGAGAGGATGCACCTCGAGGGGGGCTTTGGCTCTCCCCACATATTAGAGATGGAATTGCTGGTGTCCCTTGCTTGAGTGTCCCTCCTCTCTCTAGTGGACTTGGCAGTGCAGCGACGGCACTACTGAATGGAGACGGGGGTCATTCCTAAAGCAGAGAGAATCCCTTTCGGTTTCTAGCGGAGCTAGAGTTGGACATTTCAGGCAGCAATGAATACATTCTGAGGGGAAAATATAGGGGTTATCTGGACTTTCCTCTCCTACACCCACTATGTGCAGTGAAGCTCCAGCTTTTTGTCCTACTACTCCTAAGTGCTGGTTGAATCATCCTCACCCCATTCTCTGCCATTGCGTCAGGCTGATAATCTCCATCTCTCATGGGAATGATTCCAATATCCCTGGTGATCTTTCTGAATCATTTGCTGCCTCTTTCCTGATCCATTCTCCTCACTACAACAAAAGCAATCTTTAAAAATGCAAATCTGATGGTGTCCTTCCTTTCCTTGAATGGGTCCACTGCTACTTGCTGCCAACTATGTTCTCCCAGCTTCTGCCCATCTCCCCTCCATTCCTTCCTTGTCCTCTCCACTCTAGACATCCTGATGTGTTCCATAAACACCCCATTCTTTCACCTCAGGGTTCTCCACATAGTTGATTTTTCTTTTAGAGCTGTCTGCTCTCCATCTCCCCCTGATTTCATAAAGCCAACTCCTTTAGGTCTTAGCATAAATGTCACTGCCTCAGGAGGTCTCTCTCTTAACCCCACCAATATTTCTTAACATGTGCCTGAAATATCTTGCCTTTCATAACATTCAATACAATTGGAAACTTTTGCTTACTGTTTCTCATTCCCATTAGATTGTACACTTAAAGAGGAAAGAGACTTTGTCCACTTTGCTCCACACTCCATTCCACAGTCTTGGCACATAATTGGCAATTAGTAAAAAAAAAAAAATACCAGCTGGCTGCCTATCAAGCATAGCCATTGCTGAGGTGTCCACAAAATGTGGCCCTGGTATCCTCTAAGACTCTATTTTGCTTCTTAACATCCACAGAGCTTAACAGCTACCAAGCTCTCACTGGAGAGGACAGGGCTGGGAGAAAACAGTTGACAAACCAGAGTCTACTTTGGAACCTGGAATCAGAGTTATTATCTTACAGAGAGAAAATGGCTTATTAGAATTCAGGACATTCGCTCAAGCAGACTTGCTTCTTACTCTTCTAAAATGTTCTGTGTGACTCTAAGAAACAGACTACAGACTGAAAACAAAAAGCAACAGCTGAGAGGAAGAAAGACTGCAGCCATTTCCTGTTCAACTCACCGAAAACACCAGCAGAGAGAGCATCCTTGCTTTCCTCCTGCTTCTTTGGAGAAAAGCAGAAGCCTTCAAAGTCCTCAAGTCAGTGCTCTCTCTCCTCTGGACTGCAGAGAGAGGGCTGGTAGGAGAAGGCACAGCTACGATGTCCAGTGGGTGGGGCATACATGAAGGGCCTTGGGTGGGAACCACTGGTGGTGGTGGGAGATGCCCAGTGACACAGGCATCTGGAGTAGTTCAACTTCCTGAAAGGAGATGTAACTTCAAAGGGTGAACCTTTCTGCTTTCACACAAGGCTGTTGGGTCTCCCTTTGCATGGTTACATGAACCTCATCTCCACTCTGGGCATGAGAACACCTCCTTCTCAGATTCAACACCATCACTAACTAGAAACTCAAAGTCCTCTGAGAAAACATGGAGTCATTTTATCCTATAGTTGGATGTAGAATAATTGAGACTGGCATGTCTGGGGCTAGGTCGCTGATGGAGGTGAAGTGAAGTGAGGTACAAGATGGGTGAGCCAAGAGAGCCCAGTGGCAGGTCCCTACACCCAGTCCAGTCTGCTAAGTCATCATGCCTCCAACAGACTTGGAAGTCTGCCCCATTGATGTTGGAGAAGGCCAGAAGTTGGGAACCATGGGGACAGTGGTCAGAGATGTAGCAAGTGGCAAACATCAGAAAGCCTAGGTTTAAATTTAAACTGAGGGGGCCTCTCTGGTGGCACAAGGGGTTAAGTACCACACTGTGGGGCTTCTGCAGCCCCTGCAGCACAATTTCTTCGATCCCCGGCCACAGAGGGGACCCACATGGCGCCACAGACCTCTCCTGCTTCACCTGCTGCTCCCCTCAGCAGTGTGTTTCAGTAGATCTGCCTGTTTTTCTCCCCACTCTGTCTCTGGTGAATCCTATCATTTCCCTGCCCCTCCCCCCCCACACACATCTCTGGCCTGTACCCCAGTTCTTGTATGCATACATTTTTAAAAATCTTTAAAAAAAGTTTAGACTGACAACTTGACACCTCGCTTGAGATTCAATGTCCGTTGGTAAGAGGTCTTAACAGATACGAAGATAAATGTGTGTGAATTCCCTAGCACACAGGAGGTTCCAGATTCAAAAGACAAACTTACACAATTACACAGGGTCTGAGCTTAAGAATTTCACCTACATACCTCCTACCTCAGCAGGCTGCCTTCAGAAGCAGATCCTGGCAGTCCTTGGTGAGGACCCCCACTTTGGAACTTCTGCAACTTTTCTGCTGATGTATCCCTATAGAGAGAGAACACATGCCCCAGAGCAGCAGAGATGAAATTTCTTTTAAGTCCCTCATTCTGTCTTAAAACTTCATGTGAATTTTCACATCTTCTTTATAATGTATTCATGCTTGTTTTAATATAAATGTATTATTTCTTCAATTGTTAAAAAAATGTACAATTCTAGGATGTTGCTGAATAAAAGGGGCTGGGCAGTAAGGAAGGAGAGGGAGGGCTTGGCCCCTCACATCTAAAATTTTAATTCTTCCCAAAACCTTATAAGGCAGAACTTGTTCTTTTCTTATAAAAAGAATCAAAACATTACAACCTTTATACAACAGAATGTGAGCATACCCCACAGTGTAATTCCCTAAAAGAAATCCTTGCAAAGGGTACCTCGGGGCCCTATATTTTCACCAGCCTTGATGAGTTGTTGGCCATTCCTGCCCCCTGGAGATTGTGAGGTATGTCTCAATTGTACAGTCACTTTAGAGACTATCCCTACCTTTTTAATGGGGAGCATGGGCTTCCTGCCCATATTCCATTCTGTTAATTAAATGTAAGGTTTGGCCTGAAGTCAATTCTGAAATGAAGAGAAGTGATAGGAGAGATACTCCTTAGGAAGCTGGCCTGATCTTTATTTTAGATCAGGGATCCTGGCCCATAGTAGTCACAAGTGGCTTCATGGGCAGCAGTCGGCAGTGAGGGAGCTGGGCAGAGGTCCTTCTTGAGAAAGGAGTCTGTCCTTTCACACAGAGAAGACCCGAGCACTACTCGGGGGAGTCTTACAGGGGATGTCAAGGCAGAGGCAATGACCAAAAAAATTTAATGCTAATGTTTATGCGGCCTAAAAATGACTCACATCCAGGGAAGGCATGGGGGAATTAAAGTTAGAGAAAAATTCCATCAACCAAGCCTTTAATTACCAGATCTTTTTTTTTGCCCATATGTTTCTAAAAACAAAAACAAAGCAACAACAACAAACATCACTGGCATGTATACATCAAATTTGCCCCTTCAAAGTAGTACTTTAGGTGGCTACACATGCATTCCAGATGCTCACAATATTTCCACAAATCATCTTTGGGAACTGACTTTAAAGCCATCCTATGAGTCATACTTTAAAGTCAGTTTGATCACCCAACTTATTCTTTAGACTTGCCTTTGAATAATTTTTGTTTGATTCCAAAGATAAAATCTTCTATCAAATTATTGCACTCTTTCACCAAGTATTTTTTTCTCTGTAGGCTATAAATTTCTTGAACCAAGAGAGCAAGTCTGGTTTGTCTTTGGCATCCTAGCCCTGGCCAGGCACTTGGGAAATACATGATCAGAATTCAGTTGTGTGGTTATTCATTCTACCCCATAGGGCTGTTTCCATCACTATTGTGTCTTATACATTTTGCAGACATCAAAACAGTTGCCTTCTCTTCTCAGGCTTTTTAAATACTTAATACTTATAACAGAAAAAGCAGGGTTTCTCTAAATCTGTAGCTTCTAAAGTGCACATTAGAAATGTCTTCTGGAATGAGCATCAATGGTTTAATTTTTTCTGTTCGTTGACGTCATAGAGAACATTCTGTCAACAATTTTCCCTGCATTGCTCTTCTTTTTTGGGGGCATAGAATGAAGATGAAAAAGCACTGCTTTAGGAGCACACAGAACAGAGAGCTGGCACTCAAGGGATTGATTATGTATTCACTTATTTATTACAATTTTTAAAAAATGGCCCAGCTGCTTTGGCTTATACAAGCTGGGCTGAAAGATTTCACTTGATAGCATTCTCATCTGGTGGTTACAATACTGAGAGACTTAATGCAAGGGTTTTTTTTTTTTTTTTCTTTAATCCTAAAAGAAGAAAATCAAAATTAAGGGGGGAAAATCAGTGCCTAAAACTGGGACTCAAATATTCAAGTGTTTCTAAGCAATGGCCACTGCTTTGCTTGCCCTCCCCTGGGGCCCAGAGCAGTCATACCCTGCGGGGTGCATGTGGGGACCATCACACCTGATGGAATATTCTAGTTGCTCACAAGCATTCCTCATATGACAAGACCCAGATCAAGACCTGGTCATTTGTAGTTTACAAAACATTCCCAGGTGATTGGGATGTGGCTCTCTGATGGGAGATAGGTGATCTGCAAGCATCTGATCAATACTGCCCTGAGGGTGTTCTCCTGTGACTGTCATCACACCTGGGTAAGAAATGCACTGGCCAAATGGTAGACTAGCCCAACTCCAACTGTTTTAGACAAAAGTAGAACTTTGGTGGTGTAGCAGCAGGATGGGACGGCACTGGAGGCAGGTTCGGGATGGTTCTGGGCAGACGGGTTAGGGAAGGAGAGTCTTGGAGCCCTCGGTGGCTTTTCATACTTTATTTAGTAGAGGTGGCCAGGTACATGGCAGGCAGGGGTGCCGGGGGGCCGGGAGGCTGGCAGGCCTCCCAGCCCCCGGCGCATCTCACCCTCTCGGCTGCTTCTTCTCTCTCTGCTGCTGCTGCTGTTGGTTCTCTCAGTCGGTCCTTGCAGTTCTGTCTGTCGATCCTCGCAGTTCTGAGTTCTGTCTGTTCTGGCGTCCTCATGACGCCGCCCATTTATGCCCGTGTCCAACACAGGTGTGCCCACTTGCGCATGCCCACCCTGGAACACTCGCAGCACTGCAGGTGTCCATCATCAGTGGTGGGCGGGTGGAAAGACCTGATCAACCTTTACCCTACAGGTGGTTCTTGTAATTGGCAAGTCCAGCATATCTTTGGCTAAGATGCTGCTGGATTCAGGTACTCAAGTGGTGTGAAAATTAGACTTCTCTCTTTTTGTGGCCCTTCTTGGCGTTTTTCTTGGACAAATTCTCCTGTGAAGGCAAGATGACCACCGTCTGCTCTGGCCTTGTAAACTCTAAGTCCATGAGAAAGTTAGTCTCTATATCTCAACTGTTTGAATGAATTCTGTGTTATGACTCTATCCAAATGGGGTTTCAAGTACCCATCTCATCTATACAAAGGCAGGTTCACTGGTCAAGTTAAGAAACCACGCTAGATAATTAAAGTAGAGAGACGTTTAACTTTCATACTGGGTGCTTGCAAAATTGTTGGCAACAGAAAGAGTGCATTCTTTTCAATCTTCAGCAATAACTCCCAGACCACAGCAGAACTGACCTACTAGGGAGAGCAATGGCTCCCGAAATGCTCAGGAAGGTGTTGGGAGAGGGGAGATCAGGAGGCCAACATGAGAACAGTTCAGTTCAAGATCACATGGTAGCACTGCATTGCAACTGAGCTGCTCCTCAAAACCAGGACACAGATAACAAGGTGTTGGGGCACTACTGTAGGAGGAGGTGTCTCCACTAGCACTTTTTTTTTAAATTTTAATTTTATATATATTTTACATTATTTTTCATTTTTGTACAGCGTATATTTCTCATCTCCATGAAATTCCCATCACCACTTCACCTGTGCACCATCACCATAGTTCCTTGGAGCAGGTATGTTTATACAGCATGTGAAAGTCACAGGGAAATCATGTCTTCTACACTCTGTCTTTCAAATCTACTCTGAGTGGAAATTTTTGAATATAATTGTGCCTTCACAAGAGAATTTGTGAAGAAAAATTTTCAATAATTTCCACTTATATCATTGTCTACATAAGAACCTGGAAAAGGCAGCTTTCAGTTGTTCAGACTCTGCCATACAGTTAGCACACTGGGAGGAGTTGCAAAAGATTCTGAAGACCAATTCAACATAGAAGGGGGCTGGGAGAAATTAAGGCTTTCCTGGGCTAAGCCAAAAATCACACCCCCAGTTTCTGGAATTGGTGGGGAGGGACAAGTACACCCACAGCCCCAGAGACTAATAATTGGGTGAGGTTGGTTGTCTAGAGGATATTTAGGTTATAATATAACTATTATACTTTTACTAGAAGAAGAGATACAAGTAATAAACCAAAAAATATCCCCTGCCAGGTGTATATAACAATTTGTTGTTTACAAGTGCCCTCACCTACTTTTCATCTGATTCTCACAAAAGGTCATTGAAGGGGGAAGGTCAAATACCATTGTTCTCCTCTTACAAACAAGGAAGTCCAAATGCAGAGGGTGAAAGCTCCCCAAAGCTAATTCCTTACAGCTGGTAAGTGGCAGCACTAGGATTAGGGCCCAGTCTTCCAGATTCAAATCCCTTTCCTTTGGAGCAGAATGTGCAAGAAATTCCTTTCCAAGACACTGTTTGTGAGCCTTGCTCCTGTGTGTAGAGCCTTGTGCCAGAGCCCTTGAACAGGAGAGCATTCCCCTGCTTGCTGGCAGCTATGGCTAGAGTAGAGCTCTGGGTCATGGGGGACTGTGGTTCCAGACAACAGGCTGGAAACTTGCATAAAGCTTGGGTGCTTGGCTCTCTCTTCATTTGATCTTTATTTGAAGACTGAAACAATGAGTTTCACCTTTGTTTGTTTAAAGCTGAGTGTTCCAAGATGCCTCTCTATCATTTTAAATATCTGAATATAGGGCATAGATTAGCTCCTGTTTCTCCCAAACAGTAATATTTTTAGCATTAGCCAGTCCCACATCAACGCAAAATCTTCTTTGATAATAGATCAAAGCAGATCCCTCCTTCTAGCCTTCCTGTGGGCTGTGAAATGACTGGGTTTGCATAAAACAGATGAGAGTCACACAGAGCAGCTACCAGCATTACAAATGCCTCCTGGTGTCAGCACTAGGAAAACATCCACTGCCAGACCAGCAAGAACTTCCTGACCCTCAGACACAAGGCCACCATAGTGACAGTTTTCAAAACCTGACTGCATGGAGTTCTCAAAAGTGGCACCACATCTTGAAAAAGGGAACTGTCCCAGGACCAGTGGGGTGACAAGAATTCATGAACACATACTTGAGTAAGAAGAAGAGCCATGTGTGCCTTTGTCTACAAGGTCATCTCTCAGGGTCAGACCCCTCAGGGTTCCCCCCAGTAGTCGTGTAAAGACAGCTACACCTTGCTGAGCCATGGGGCCAAAACTGTGTTTGGGATCAAGGAGGCTCCTCCTTATCACACATGTGGCTGGGTTAGCACACTCCAGAATCCACACTATAGGTCTTCTTAGTTAGCTGAGGCTGTTCTAACAAATTTCCAGAGGTGGCTTAGATATCAAATATTTATTTCTCATAGTTTTGGAAACTGGGAAGTTCAAGAAAAAGGTGTTGGTATTTTCTTTTCTGATGAAGGCCCTCATCCTGGTTTGCAGATGATCTTCTTCTGGTGTCTGTACATTAAAGAGAAAAGTGGAGGAAAGAGAAGGGAGGCAGGGAGAAGATAAAAGGAGAGAGGGAAGGGAGAGAAGGTAGAGGGAGAGATAGAGAGACATCTCTCATGTTTCTTCCTTTAAGGACACAAGTCCCATTCAAGAGATTTATACTCCCAAAGGTACTTCCTAATAAAACCATCTTTCATTTCAAGTCAGGAGAAAGACAAATACTGGATAGTGTCATTTTTTTGTGGGATATAGAGAAATCAAAAAGGGTTGGATAAAACCAAACTAACCTCAAACACTAGAAAGCTCACTACAGACCTGAAGCTACTACAAGAGAACAAAGTGTGGAGAGAGCACAATGGAGTATGGCACATGACTGTGGATGCTTTGGTGGTAGGAGTGTTGTGGCAGCAACACCAAAAGGGGGAGATCCTGTACCTCTAAACAACCAACCATGCAAACCAATGTTGCCTCAATAAAAAAATACCATCATATATTTCAACATATGAATTTAGCGGAAGCACAAACATTCAGTCCAGAGCAGTGTGCTGCTATAGAGGTTCTTAAATAAGCTGCTACGTTTGGTGGTAGTAAGTCACTCCTGGATGCTGGATGAAAGTGACCAAGTTGGGCCATTCTTCTGGTTATTCACGTCAGGCCCCTGTAAGGTCTTTAGGCCTTTATTAACATTCCACAAAGCAAATTGGTTGTTTTTTTTTCCCCCTTCCATTGCTTCATGTTACCAAAGTTAAGCAAACACTTCTGTCATGAGCTTGTGTCCTTCTCAAAGTTTGTATGTTGAAGTCCTAATTGCCAGTACCATTCAATGTGACTGTATTAGGATATAGAATCCTTAAGCTGGTAATTAAACTAAAATGATCTCATGTGAGGGGGTCCTAACCCAAGATAACTGGTCTCCTTATAAGAGATTAAGAAACAAACACATAAAAAGGGAAGTCCATGTGAGGATAAAAGAAGATGGCCATCTCTAAGCCAAGCAGACAGGTCTCAGAAGAAACCAAACTACTGACACCTTGATCTCAGACTTCCAGTCTCCAGAACTGTGAGAAAATAAGTTTCTATGGTTTAAGTCACCCAGTCTGTGGTATTTTGTTACAGTAGCAACTACTATACCTTCAAACTAATACTATACTATAATACTATACTGACTATACCAGCAAACTAATATACCTTCCCTCCAGATCAACTGGTAGTATGACTTTTATTCTCTAAACCTTTTCTTAATATAACTGCTGATCATTTTCCTGCCAGATTTAGAGATGACAATGAGGCCATCACCAGTGGGCATGTGCCTGGAATCTTTTACAGGGCCAAGGAACACAGGTCCCTCTGCTCAGTAATGCTTGTAAAAAAGAAGAGGGCCTACATGTATGTGACACCCCTCCTTGGTCTCCCTCTTTACCATTCTAGCCAGTGGATTCACCAAATATTTGCCCCTCTATTTCTTCTTAGTGGCAGTCACTTAATCCAGTTAAACCTGTTCTCCCAAATTCATTTCCAACTACCTTGGCACAATACACACAAAAGGTCTGCTATGTCTGCCCCAGCATTGGGGAGTCTGCACTTTAAACCCTCTACAGAGTCTGGGCTTTAAAGTTGCTTCTTCCTGCATGAGGGACTATGGTGATAGTGCATGGCTGAACTGGTGGTGGGAATCTTATGGAACTACACCGGAGAGGAGAGGTATGGGGATACTGGGGGAGGGGAGGGGAGGAGGAGTTACAGCAGGAGTTACAGCAGGTACATTCTACAAAACTGAAGAATGATATAAAATATATACAAATAAAATTAATTTTTTAAAAATGTTGCTTCTTCTTGGCAAGTTGGACCGAGGCTTCCCCTGCTTCCCCCCACCCTCCTGATCCAGCCACCACCTTCTCTACTCCAGCCCAGGCCTCTGCCCTTCCTGAGCAAGCATTACCCAATGCCAACTATGTAAGGCTCCAAGGGGATGCCTAGCTCTAAACAGGGTGCACTTTCAGGTACAAGAGGTGACTGAGAGCTCGTGTCAGACAGTCCTGGGTTCAAATCCTGCCTACCACAACTAACAGCTCATTAATCTTCAGAAAACTACAGGTACTGAGCCACCCTGAATTTCATTCCTTATTAGGGAAACATCACGTGAGGCAGGGGCCTGGACTTGTGACCAGAGCTCCTTCCCAGCTCTGCCACTCAGTCCCACAGCCCTTCCTAAGTGGCAAATTCCTGGAGGCAACAACAGCTCCTGCCTCTGCCTTGCCTTGTGTGATGACACCTGTGATATGCCAGCCCAGCCCCTGGTCTACAGAAACAACTGCATGATCACTGCCTTTAGTATTACTACCCAGAGTGCTCAGAGCCTGGTGTGTAGTTGACATTAAATAAACATTTGTTAAATGAATGTGTGAGATACTCTAGAGGTGTCTTCGCTGCCCTGGCATTCACAGAATGCGTGCCCTCTGTGCCCTGCCATTTGGCAACAGGAAGGGTGGAGAGCAAGGGGGTACAGTCTGCAATTCCTTCACATCTTTGACTCTTTTTTTAGAGTCTAGTAAGGGCACAGGAAATGAGGCCTTCATACCACATAAAGATGGGGGAAGGGATACTCATACCTCCTCCCCTCCCCTCCCCCAGTATCCCCATACCTCTGTACCTGCTGAGTTACTGACTTGGAGTTCTGCATGGATTTCTCTCTGCCTTGAGCCTGGTTGGCAGCAGGACCCCATGGTCCACCCCACCCACCCCCAGTCCTCATGGGTGGAGCCAGGAGATGTGTGCTCCTGGACCGTGAGTCCTGGGGTACAGCAGCATCTGCCACCTGGTACTCAGAGACCCCTCAGAGCAGAGTTTAGAGTTTACTGAGCCTCCTCATTCTGGCTGGAGATGCCTTTCTCTGAACGCTCCAGCAGCTACAGAACCTGACTTGTTTGTGACATCCAGAGGTCAAAGAAGGAGGCAGCTGATTGGCAAGGGAATGCATGAAGGCGGGGATAGTTTAATCTCAAATTGGGTGCATCTAGTTTCATTTTTAGCTCATATCAACAAAAGCCTGGAGGCATAACATCCCCCGTGGGTGCACAGACAATCCAGCTCTGACTGGTGATGCTGAGAAAGGGCAGGAGATCCGGATACAGAGTGGCGCATGTGCACACACACACACACACACAGTGGGAGGGGGGAGGGAGAGAGAGATTTTGAGATTGGGGTGTTCCAGGAAATTTGCGTGTAAATGAGGTGGTGATCTGTGAGCTACATTTTGGAGAAGAAAAAATTTAAAGCCCATCATTACAATGATGGACTTTTAAATGGCAAAGCATGGGAACTAAATAATTTTGGAGACTGGACCAACTCAGGTGGAAGCAGGTCTACCATTGCTCTAGAGCCCTGCTGGGAGGAGTATGGTTAATAAGATGCCTGGGTATCAGGTATGAATGAAGGAGTAGACAGACCCAGTTTAGAAAGGACCCAGAGGATGCAAAGTCTGTTTTTTTCTGAGCCTTCCTGTATGCAGCCCTTACTCTCTCTCCCCTTCTTCATTTCCTGGCCACTAGGGGGTGGAGCAGAATGAGGATCAGCTAGTCAGTGAACTGACTCCTTAGAGAGGCCAGACTGTGCCAACCTAGTGGCACTTCTTCTCTGCCTCCCACAGACATGCCAGGCCCCTCCAGGCCCCCCATATCCCCAGATATTATGGTCCTTTCTCCCAGTCTACACAGCCTGCCCTATCATCCTCCTCCCCAGGAGATGCCTCATGAACACATCCTGGTCTTGCTGTCTTCTTGGGGACCAAGGCAGCATGGAAGAATCAGGCAACTGTCATAGTCTCCTTCTTTACAAACTGGAGGCCCTGAGCCAACCCTGGACCACCTTGTCTTTACTAATCAGCACACACTTCCCATGGCATTGTCATGGAGCATCAACAGAGGCTTGCTGAGGGGAGTGGAACAGAATAGATCATTTTAATCATCTTTTAAAGGTTTAATGTGATAATATTTGCTGGGATAAGATGCTGGTGACAGGTTGACTATGTAAAAAAGTGTTATGTTTTTCCTTGTATTATACACAGCTTCTCTTTTTTCTTTTTAATTTTTTTTTCTTACATTATTGTGAACAATGACCTTTTTTCTTTTTTTGAGAAGTTGGCCAAGTCCTTTTGCATTTTGCCCTTGGGGCAGATGAGGAGGAAATTAGAGGAGAGAGCAGTGCCTTAGTGTCTTTTAGGAAATAAGAGGCCCAAGAGAAAAAAAGATTGCCTTTTGACCTGGGACAAGAAGATGTGGTCTTTGGGCTCCTTGATTCTACAGATAACTGCCAAGGAGTCTCAAAGGTGAAGCAAGAGGTCAGGGGTACAGATGGGGAGCTGGTCTTAAAGGAAGGGTACAGTGTTTTCTCTGCAAGAGGATTCAGGAGGAAAGGATAGCACCTTAAAGGTCCTAAGAAGTTTTCTCTTGGCATTCTTATTGGTGGTTTCCTGCATCTGTTATAGGACTATAAGATCAGCCTCTCCCCAAATATTCAGGGTTTTTATTGCCCTCCCAAGAGGTCCAGAGCAGGCTTTTTCTAATACATGTCACTTAGGCATGTGGAGATAAGGTCAAGTGAAGCCCTTCAGGTCTTAGAAACTGTAACAATTACCTCAGACAATGCAGGTTACCCAGATTTAGGGTCATTTCCAGAAATAACTTTTTCTGGAGAAACCTACCTTAGAGCAGTGCAAACATCTAGAGGCAGGACTTGTAACATAAAGTCATTCCCTCCCCACCAGGTGAGACCCTCTCCTTGATGCCTTATCACATTCTTAGACTCAAGGATAAAAGTCCTTGTCTATCCCTTTTACTCTAGAATTCATAATTATATAAATTTTGTATACGTATGCTAATAAACTGATCTTTTTTTCCCTACTAATCTGTCTGATGCTAATTTGTTTGCTTGACAGACCCAAGAAGAACCCAGGGGGAATTTTCCCCTGCAACCCCAAGGGATGTACCATTTGAGTCTGTAACAGGGTGGTCCTCAGGGAAAAGGGAGGTTCCAGGATCCCAGTTCCGCCCTGCGTAGGGTGGAGCTGAGCAGGGATAAGATGCTGGAGACAGAAGACAGTAGAGGACAGGAAGGGAGGAAGAAGGAAGCAGGATGGAGAGCAGCAAGGAGACCTGGAGGAGGTATGTGGAGCAGAGGGACATGTGAAGAAACTGCACTTGCTTCTTGGTCTTGGACTGGTGGAACAGATGTGGGTGAGAGACCCATGGGGAACTTAATAATGGCAGTTTTTATCTTGATTTTGATTTTGCTCTTTTCCTCCCAGATTTGTCTCTTTCTGACCCTTTCCTATGGGTCTCCACTGAAGGGTCCTTTAGACTTGTGGCAGGTTTTTGGGCTTTGACTTGGGCCAATCCTATTTGACTGGACTTTTACCCTCAAGAAGATGGGTAACTTTGAATGCCTGACTTATAACTATATTCTTTGCCCTTTCTGTATTGTTCCCTAATTGTATTAAAATTCCTTTCCATTAAAGACCTTATATGTTTGTCTTGATGCGGTGGATGGCCGAACCCATTTAGAGAGGGCAGGTTTGGGGTTCTGGGGTGCCCCTCTTCCTGCCCTGTAACAGGTTCACTCTTCTTTCTCAGTGGAGGAATTTCAGAAAGATCAACTCCATCCTCTCTACCCACCCGATGCCCCCACCCCTGCAGGAGTGAGTGGAGGCAAGATGAGTTTGGAGAGGAAGCTCTCTCCTCACTTCCGTTTCAGTTACTTCTGTTCCAGTTACCTGCTCCCTGCAGTGCAGGAGGAGCTGACTGGCTGGGCCCACAGTGGTGTGAGGATACCAACCTTTTCTATGACTATAGATAGGAGGCTGGAGGAGGATTTAGGAGATGATAGTAAAATTGTGTGTAGACTCGGCTTTGCAGAGACCCAACTTGATTTTGAAACTCATACCCCTTTTGATCCAAGCAGCTCAGCTCATTTTTATCTCCTTTGTTTCTGATTCCCAGTAAGATTTCTTTTGAAGAAGGTTTCTTGTGGCTTAAACAAACAAAAAAATTCTTAAACCACAAATCTAGTATGACTGTCTCATTTTTCAGATAAGAAAGCCCAGAGAGTGAACTCTTTCACCTTCCTAGTATCTAGTTTTGATTTGGGCATTGATCATTTTCTTAAATTGGATGATTTCTTACTCAAGTTCCAAAGTGGAACCAAAAGACTCACAGTGAAACAAACTGCCCTTGAAAGTTGAATGGAGGTGACATTAGCAATGGCCCAACAATGAGCAAGCAAGAGGCTGCACACACAGGATGCTTGTGCGTGAAGCTGCTTCTTTTCTCTCACCTCCCTCAAGGGCCTGTAGACCAAGAACACTGCACTGAAAACCTATTTCCAAAGCAACTGGAAGACCTTTATTTGTGTGTCTGTGGTTTACATGGAGCCTAGGAAATGCCTCTCTGCCAGGTGTCCACGGCCACTGACCAGTCCTCCAGAGTCAGGTCGTGGGACAGGAAAGAGAAGAGAGAAGTGTGAGGACATACGATTAGTTTTGCTTTCAGCACCAACTTTCTGGATCTGTTGGCTTCCTGGTTGCCAATCTCCATGCCAGGCTACCATAACGAACACCGCAGACTGGATGGCTTAGACCACAGAAATGATTTTCTCAGTTTTGGAAGCTGGGAGTTCAAAATCAAAGTGTCTGCTGGTCTGGTTTCTCTTGTGGCCTCTCTCTTTAGCCTACAGATGATTGTAGCCTTTTCCTTGTTGTAGTCTTTCCTTTGTGCATGCACCCCTGGTGTTCCTTCTTCTTTTGGGGTCCTATATGGACACCAGTCCTACCGGATCATGGCTCTTCCCTTACAATCTCATTAAAGGTCCCATTGAGAATATAGTATCATTGAGGATTAAGGCTTCAACATATGAATGTTGGGGGGGACATGTTTAGTGCCTAATGACCCCTTAGCCCCTGAAGTGAAGAGTCTTTGTGCAAAGACATTTCCTGTCACATCCTTTGTTAGCCTGAGTCAGGCCTGGCACAATTCTCAGTAACTCTTTCAGCAGTACAGGTGAGGGCTGGGAATACACGCACCACAGTTTCCATCTATTACTCTTTGAACTCTGAACTTCTCAATACCCAGCTGAATTCTGGGAAAGTGCCCTTGTCTAGTATAGCCTATGTGAGATCACCTTGCCCTTTGGAGTTTAAGTTAAACAGCCTAACTCTAATTCTCTGGTCATCATGCAGTTTCCTTACATCATCATCTCTGATTTCTCGCTGACTCCTTGCTTCATTCCTTGGAATTTTGGTCTTGGACCAGATGCAGGAGACTTTCCCTTTCCACACACATTCAGCCACACACACCTGTGTTCACAGGCTTCATTTTCCTGATGAATTCAGGTAGGACTAGACAAGAATGTGTCAATTTAGAACACTCTTTTATGGTCTCCTCCTAGTCCTTCTCAGCCCCCCACCTTTCCCAAAGCCCTCATCCTCCTGCCTGATAGCCCCCTGAGAAGTGGGGTTCAGTTCTTATGTGTAGCAGATGTTGTGGTGTGCTACCCATATGTCCTCTCTTAGGACTGAAGCTATCACTCCCCCATATCTTTGGGTATCACCTCCAGAGCTCTCATAGGTGTTTTTCCCCTGGAACTGCCCTTGATGCAAAGGAGCTGCCTTCCTTAACAGTGCATCCCAATGACTTCTTCATGGAGGTGGGGTACAGAGACACAGCTCAATGACTCAGTTTGGGACAACTCTGAGCGGTGATCCTACGTGAGTTCCCCATGGAATTGTCTGTCCCCTTTGCAGCCATTTCTCTCTCTGCTTAGCTTGGCTTCCCTCACCCCTCATGGTGTCAATCCTGAGAGAATTCCCTGATAAACTTCTTTCACTTAAACCTCTATCTCAGAGATTGTCTGGAAACCCTGACCCAAGATCCACATGGGAAAGGTTGATAAGTCTCCCCAGAATCCTAGTAACCTAGGTTCTTAATATTAAAAAAAGAATTACCCCCATTTTATTGACAGAGAAACTGAAGAAAGGAGGAGGTGTGACAGATTCACCTTATCCATCCTATGAGTGGGTGAGTCAGTCTACAAGGTAGAGCTAGTGAATTTTCTGTAATTCCTGTTAGTTTGGTTAGTTGACTTGTTATGTGGCACTGTGGATGCCTAATGGCAAAACTAAGCCAGATGGTGCTATGAGAGAAGAAAAATCTCTCCCCCTCCTTAACCCCATCACCTTGTACTTTCTTGCAGGTTGGCTCCATCCACTATCTCTTCTTTTTCTCTCTAGCATCTCCCACCTATCCCCTTCTGAATTGGTCTGGGTTATTTTGGTTGCCAGGAACTGAAGCCTATTCTAGATGGCTCATTTAAATTTAGATGATATCAGGAAACTCAACAAAACTATGGTACCTCTAAAGCCAGAACTTTAGAGAGCACCTGCCATCTCCCCTTGGAGAGACAGTAATGTATGTTGGCTAAAAGCAAGTCTCAAAAGCCAGCCAGCTTCACTTATATCATGGCTTTCCTGTTAGTCATGCACAACTTCATTGTCTTAGTGTCCTTATCTGTAAAACTAATCATAGGTCATAACACCCATCTCATAGGGTTGTTATGAAAAACAAATGAGGTAATAGTAATGTAAAGAACTTACTACAGTGCTTGGATGTCTGATGCACTACAGATTATTATTGTTACCTCTTACTTACAGCTTTTCACTTTTCTCCTCGTATCTGTTGTTCTCTTTCCCATCACTTCCTGGAGGTCTTCATGACTTAGGTACACATACAACCTGACAACAACTATTCTATTCTCAACTCTATTTGATTTTCAGCTCAAGGGTCTATTCCCAAAAGCTATATTTTTCTGTTTCTCTTGATTCAGGGTTCCAATGACAAGGACTCTGACTCTCGTCAGTCATTTTTGAACCTGATCATTCAAGCAAAGTCAGCAGGACTACTGGGTGGGAGAAGACTCCATGAGAAGGGAGCGTAGGGAGGGCAAAACGTCCCAAGATGCCTATAGCATACTCCTGAGAAACAGTGGCAATACTCAGAGCTCCCCGCCCCATCACTGCACAGCATGTTGAAAGACTAATCTTTTTTGAAGATGTTGCTTATTCTCTACCTTTTAAACTCCTTGCATTTGACTACCCCTATACCCACTCCTCAAAACACTTCTTTGAAGTCCCATTTGTCACAATCCACAAACATCTGCTCAGTCCTTCTCCTTGACCTCCTTGCATATTGAGTACCTTTCATCATCCCTTCTCTATGCACTCTTCCTTAATTTCTGTGTTGCTAAGCACCCTTTGGTCCTCCTATCTCACTCATCAGTTTAGCCACTTCTGCTACTTTAACAGGTACAATTGGGTGTCAAATCTTCTGTCTTATTGTGCAAGCTGCAAGAAGTCAGAGACTGTGACTCGTAAGGCTACTTATGTTACACTGGCTTCTACATTGCAATTATATATCTCAAATCATGAATGTCTGCTTTTGCTAGATTATGCTGTGGTGACAACTCCCAAATCCTGGTGTCTTAAAACAAAAAAAGGTTTGTTTCTTACTTGTGTTTCACAACTCCTGCAGGTCAGTTACAGCTCTGCTAAGCTCTGTCCAGTTGGGCTCTATGTGTCTCATTCACTGTAGACTGATGGAATGTCTCTCAGCTAAAATAAAAATCCATAGATAAATAAACAGCAGGAGACCTGACAGAAACACACACTGGTTCTTTGAAGCTTCTTCTTGGAATGAACTCTGTCACTTCTACTCATCATCCATTGGCCAAAGCTAGCCCGTGGCCAAGCCTGATGACCTCAGGGTGGGGAACTGGGAAGATGCTATAAGTCATATGGCAAGGAGGTCATTCACAGGGAGTTGTGAGCAATTGTGAGAATGATAGGGCAATCTACAATGTGATTAGACACTACTGTTTAGGGACTAGTGACAGGGAGAAGCTTAGTGGTATTACCTAGGTGATGTCATAGCATCCTTTTTCTATACTAAGAGAGATCCATTTTAAGTAATAACTCCAATCAAAACATAACTCACTCTCCATGAAAAGTGGCATAAAGCCCTGGCTACTTCTGTTGTTATAGATGTTTCTCCTTCCCCACAGGAAAACACAACAGCCCTTGGAATGTGCAGGTGGTAGAGACAAATCAACAAAACCCACAATATCAGAGCCAGATTTTTAAAAGCTTGATGAAAGAAATCAAAGCATTTTGTAGGAAATAATTGGCACTTGTGTTTAGTGGCTATGTAGTGTACAAGGGCAAGTATAAAGGATGAGGTTTATTACCAGGAATCTGTGGCAAAAGGCAGTAGAGGACACATGACAAGAACATTGGCAACCCAAACTGATAAACCTCAGACTGGACCTGCCTTTAGTTAGACAGGACAGGAGTTACTGTAACTTCCCTTGTTAACCAGAAACAGTCCTTGAGGTTCTTTGTTGTTAAAACCAAAGAATGAAATTTATCTGGTTCTCACAGCAGTGTCCAGCTAGTCTCACCAAGTACTGAGAGTTGGTTTTATAGACTCATTGAGAAGATTTGCTTAGTGTCTAGATTGGTATATATGTATCTACTACCTTTCTAGTATATTCTTGGTATCCAGAGTAGACAAAACTATGTGAAGACCCTCTCAATCTAGAATTTAGTTTTATTGAGGTTCATCTGCATCTGGTGTGATAACTAGTGTAGGCATTCAGTAAGCTTATGCTCAGTGAAGGAGGCTCATTCTTCCTGGAACAGGTTGGGTTTGATGCCAGTTTCTAGGAGGGAAAAAGTGTCCCCTAGCAGAACTGAAACTAGTTAATGAATCTGATCATTCTGTCAGGGACATAAAGTACTTGTTATTTGGCATGACTAAAGAAACCAGAGATTAGTGCTCCCCTTTATCAGTTTGGGCTCATCCCAAGGCATTATATTTTTAAAACTCCACCTCCAAACTAGCTATGACAATAATTCCAGTTACACCAGACCCCTTATGGTTTTATTACAATTTCAGAGGCAATTGCCGGGGGGAGGGGGGGGAGCGTAGCGGATATACAGAGAGCCATATACAGTATGTAGCATCTTTCTTTACAAGAAATAAATTTCTTTTAGACAACTCTCTTCTCCCCTAAATCACCCCTGATCCTCCCTTGGGAACTGAGTTGGGTTGGAGGGCCAGAGAACTTTCCCTTCCTTGATCCTTTCCCCACAATACTCAGCATCTCCTTCCTCTTCTAAGAAGCTCCCTCATTCCCTCCAGTCTGACAAAGAAGTCTCCTCTTTATTCCACAAAGGAGTTATCACAGCTTCTTTCTGTCAAATCTGATCTCCTCTCTCCAGAACCATTATGTAATAGCTGCCAAGAAGATATTTTCTTTATATCATTATGAACTTTACGAATATGATTTTGTGTGTGAGGTTAGATGTAATTATATATCTATTTATTAATGTTGAGAAATCTATTTCATGACTTGAACCATACCTTATAGATGTAAAACAGATCCTGAGGAAACCTGCCATTTGGTTTAGTGAATAAATCACAGGGATCTAGGAGAAGACTTGGACCTAGGAGAAGCCATCCTGGGCTCTCTTCCAGGCTGCCACTGACTACCTGGGGAACATGGACAAATGACCTAAAACCCTTATTTTGGCTCATGCCTATAAAATGGGGTAATAAAAGTACCCATCCCATAGAGTGAGGAGTAGTAGATCATTTAACTCTCATAGCATGGAGAATGCTCTACATTGTTCTTGGCATATGATAAGTGATCCCAAAATATTACCAGTTGTTTTCTGTCATAGAAATACTGAAACCAGCAAAGAGAATATGCTCTAATCACATTTTGCTAAAAACTGGTACAGCGGTTTTAAATATGTCTATAAATTTTTGTCACTCCATCAAGAGAAGAAACTGAATTTTCCTCTTCTAAAATACAGGCTGGCTTTAGGGCTGTCCTTCTAACCAATCTAACTGGGCAGGAACAAAGATGTGACTTTGGAGGCTAGGATTAGAAAAGACAATACAGCTTCCAACTGGCTTTCTTTTGTGACTTGGCGCACTTGTTCTTGTAACCCAGATGCAATGCTGTAAGGAAGCCCAGAGAAGCCATGTGGAAGTGTTCTCACCAATAGTGTCAGCTGAGGGCCCAACTGACACTCAGCATCAATAATCTGTCACTGTACATGAGAGGGAGAAACCTTTATTATAAGTGTTCAGGCCCCATCTGGCTACAGTAGAGACCCCAAATGATAGCCACCTAGCTATGGGTTAAGCACTCAAAGGACATGGAGCTGATAGTGATGAATTTTGACAGAAGCGCCACTTACATATGTTGTTCTTATTTCCTAGTTTGATAATGCCTGAATGCCACAATTGCAGAACAATTGCAGAACAGGGGAGTATGTCTAAATGGGCTCATTTTTAGGCATGTTGCCAGGCAGACCATCTATCTGTCCCCTGGGAGAAGAGGATGTGACCCTGAAAAACATCACCTCCCCAATCTTTACATAATGATCAGGCCTTTTAAGATCTCAGAGGGATTTATAAACCTTGGCTATGAGAACTTTAGACTTTGGGATGGTCTGGAGGGATTTTGGTGCTCATCAAAGCTCACCCTGTGCAGTTTCCTTCTCAGGTCCTGAAGAAAACATTTCTTCTTGCCTCAGGAGTTTTGTCTCCTACAATCTTTGGCAGTATAAAAGAGAAAGGCAAAATCCAGCCTGAAGGAAATAATCGCCTGCTGTGAGGAATAAGGACAATGTGTACACATCAGTTGGACTGTTTCTTGTTATACCATATGTGTGTTTCAGTTCAGTCCAATATTAAGGACAGCTTGGAGTATAGGGCAGGGGATGAGGGGTAGGAACCCAAGAGACAAAGAAAGAATAACTTCAGTAGACCGTCTATTCATTATTAGTCCATGACTAAATAGGTCTGACAAAGATTAACAATGAAACAAGAACTGGCTATAACAGGCTGATCACTAACCCTCTTCTAGAGAACCTTAGACTATTAATGAGACAACTGGGCTCCTCACAAAGGTAGTCATGGTTCTATCTGTTTCTGTGGACCTGGTTGTCTTATGAAACACACAGCTATATAGCTTCCCCTCCTCCCAGAATGCTTCACCTGCTCTATAATTGCCTTGGACATTTGGGAAGATTTAAGGGGAGAAAAAGTCTCTTCTCACCTTTGCTGACTTTTGTTCAGACAGATGACTTGTCCAAAGAACATCAGTGCATTTCACTATTCCAATTCTTGCATGCTTTCTTTTCCAGTTCTTGTGAATTTTTGCTTTCCATTCTTTGCCAAGTAAACCAGAACAGTAAGAATCAGTCTGCTTTTGAAATTTGAAGGAACTTACAGATTCTAGGTAATCCCTACATGACTGGAAAATTGGGACAGAGTCTTATAAAAGGTCACAGATCTCCTCAGGATATCTTTCACGGCCACAAAAGCTATATAAAAGTAACTTGGTGGGGAAAGTTACATTCTGTGGGATTGTCACAGTCCAGGAACCAAAACCCCAGACATTAAGTCCTTTGGCTACATTTTCTATTTCAAAGTATGACACAGTAGCCCAGGGAGATGAAGAGACAGGAAATCCTGAAGACATCCTGCTCCTTAGAGCTAAGTAAGTGTTCAGATAAACCTACTCCCCTCCCCATCAGTGTCTAAAAAACTCTGTTCCCCTCTTTTAGAAAGATGTGCCTAATCTGAAAAGTCTAGATACAGTTTTTAGAATAAGCTTCCAGTTAAGAAATGCTGATGTTTTTAGACATAAGCACTAAATAATGCTTAATAACATTTAAAAATAGTATCATTTTAGATTATTCATTCTTTCACTCTCCCTTTTAAAAACATGCCTCAATGTATTTTTGCTTTTCATGCTCATATTTTCTAAGTACAACTACTGCTAGGATAGTTATGAACACCTTCCTCTCACCCACCATGTTCTCAAATCTTCTGGACACTTCCTACCTTTGATTTGATTCAAAATTTTACTCCTTTCGAACTCTACTACACTGCTGGTGGGAATGCAAACTGGTCCAACCACTATGGAAAGTGGTGTGGAGGTTCCTCAAACTACTAGAAATGGAGCTCCCATATGATCTAGCAATCCCACTCCTAGGAATTTACCCAAAGGACACAAAAAAATACTAGCTCAAAAGGACACCTGCACACCTATGTTTATCATGGCATTTTTCACAGTAGGTAAGCTATGGAAACAACCCAAATGCCCCAAAAT
Organism: Galemys pyrenaicus; assembly: GCA_019455555.1. NCBI lineage: Eukaryota > Metazoa > Chordata > Mammalia > Eulipotyphla > Talpidae > Galemys > Galemys pyrenaicus. Next base: position 2,164,611 of record JAGFMF010011870.1, on the reverse strand, counting down.
AGATGACTGGATAAAGAATATGCGGTATATATATATTATATATATATAATATATATACCATGGAATATCACACAGCCATCAAAAAGATAAACTCGGGGCCTCCCTGGTGGTGCAGTAGGTTAAGCAATGCACTATGAAGCAAACCTCAGCCACTGCAGCACGAGTTTGATCCCTGCTGCCAGCCAGGGAGGGGACCCACATGGCGCAGCTGACCTCTCCTGCTGTGCCCGCTGCTCCCCTCAGCAGTGTACTTCAGTTGATCTGCCTGTTCTGCTCCCTGCTCTCTGTGGTGAATCCTCTCACCCCCCCCACACCTCTGGCCTGTACCCCAGTTCTTGTATGCATAAATAAATAAATCTTTAAAAAAAAAAAGATAAACTCATGCAATTTGCAGCAACATGGATGGAGTTAGAAGGGATTATGCTGAGTGAAATAAGACAGAAAGAAAAGGAAAAATATCAGATGGTTTAACTTATAGGAGGAAAGTAGTGGGAATAAACAAAGGAATAAGGAAAAACAAATCAATTACAATAAAAAATCATAATCAACAGATGACTATAAATCTCAAGGGCAGGAAAAGGGAGAAGGAACAAAATGGGTGGGAAGAGCACAGGGACTATAGTGATGGTGTATGGGTGAACTGGTGATGGGAAATTCATGGAGATGAGAAATATACACTGTACAAAAATGAAAAATAATGATATATATAATTAAAATTAAAAAAAGAATATGAAGAATTTAGGGAGGAACAGTGACCATAAAAGTAACTTCAGAGATATGTATTTTCTAAACTGTATGCATTTTAAATAGTATTTGAAGACTTTTGGTAGTTCATGAGAACCTGTGTTAAATCAGATAAGAAATGAACAATAAATGTAAACAGCAGCACCCTCTAAAGAACCAGAGATAACTGGTTCTTTAAGATACCTGAGAGCTGTGTCTTACCTTTGCATGGATGAAAGAACTGAGTGAGTCTCAGCCTCTATTATCAACAGTGGTAATAATAATAACAACTAGAGTTTCTTAGCACTTAATCTATACCTGACACTCTTTTAAAGTCTTCTAATAAGCTAAATTTATTTAATTCTCAAACTCTTCTCCCCTCTTTCAGAAGATGAAACCAAGGCACCGAGAGTATAATTTGCCTGTGTTCATAGAGCTACTGGATGACTGGATTCACACCCTAGGAATCTGGCCTCAGGATCTTTTTAGTCATTTGTTCTACATTATAGAGCCAATCAACAAGAAACAGGACCACAAATTTCAGGCTCTTAAGTAAGATATACTTTACCCTGTACCACAATCCCAATTTACCTGACTTTAAAACCTTTCACATCTTGAGTCACTTACTTGAACAGACAGTTCCATCTTTACTCTGAGGTTGAAGGTTAGTTCTATCTGGTTACCACAGTCAATGCACTTCTTGGAGAAATAATTTTCCAGACCACTTTACTGGGGAAATATATTCTCCATTCTTGCATGTGGCACTACGGACAGTAGAATCTCAGAACACCCTGGGTAGTAGATCCAGAAACTCTAGGGGAAGGTGAGAACCAGAAAAGTTCTCTCTGCTGTTTGTTTTGGGCAGAACCACCTTGGCAGGTAAACACTTCTCTTATGTTGAAGGGCTTCCTGGGGAGACACAGCAACTCAAGATATAACACCTTTCCCTGGCAGGAAGTTCCCCTTTCTGATATAAATACTGACATTTAACAATACACATTCCCTGAATGCCTGCTCTGTGCCAGGCACAAGGAACTTTATCTGCATTATTTAGTTCAATCTTTAATCTATCTCATGAAGAAGCACTATTACCATCATCATTATTGCTCTTTTGTAGATGAAACTAATCATAAACAGGCTAAGTAGCTTTCCCAAAGTCAAATAACTAGTTAGCGGCACAGTGTAGGTTTGGATGTAGACCATCCCCCTACAGGGCCCAGTTATAATGGGCTGCCTCCCTGTTGAGGCTCCATTTCCTGTGTACAAGATCTTGTACTAGAGGGAAAGGCTATTTGTTGGTCTCAGGATCTCAGGATTGGATGTCTTTTATTGCATTGCCTCTGTCTTTTTTTTTAAACCAATAATTAGCTTTAAAAAGCCCTCAAATTCAATACTCAGTGAGTGTAGGAGGTAACTAATTGGGGGTAAGGGATACTTTGAAGAGCATGTACATAATCATGGGCTAGAACAGATGATGAAAGGCTGTGTGGTCTCCCCTGCTGTGGGGCAGAGGTCCCTGTAGCCAGATGGCCTTGTTCTGGGCCCTGACTCACAGAGGGTCTGTTTTCCAGTGCTTTCATAACCCGTGGTGCTCACCTGGTACCTCTGGCATCTTTCAAGCTCCTCTGCAGTTCTCTGTGTGTGGGAAGAAGTGATCACGCCAAAGGTCTATCCCTGATCTATACTTACCTATGCATGCTGGTCAGCAGGCCTTGCTTTCTGATGCTTAAACAGAAGTCTTTGGGATTTAAACTTTCTTATCCTCTGACCAGCAGCATAGAGACATGCTCTCTCAAGAACAGGGAATGGTGTTGTTGGCAGTAACTGTAAATGTGCTGAACAGCATTTCTTTGTTACTCTTAAAGTGAACTTATACACATATATTTATATACATACCTCACAACTGGGATGGAAGTTGCTCATCAAATGTAGTATGAAGAATTAAGTGGTCTAGAATTTGAAAAAAAAATTTGAGTACATGCTTTTTAAAAATGCTACACTTGAAATGAGATATATACTCTTCACTGTTGTCCCCATCCAATTGCCTGTTCTTCACACTGCAGTCAGAATCATCAGAATCATCTTTCTAAAACACAAACACGATCATATCACCCACCCTTAACTTCCCATTATCATCCCACTCAAAAAGTCTTGACAAGACTTGGCCAGACTCCCATTTTTCTTCAGAACTCCCCCATGACCTCTAGTCTTCAGACATTCTTATCTTATTCATGCTTCCTCTGACCTCCAACATGCCATTTTCTCTGCCCCTAACATGTTCTTTTTTTCTCTTCCAGGCCACACACTTCTCCACCTAACTGACTCTTTTGTATCTTTCCCTGATTCTCACTCAATTCCCCTCCCCATTAAACTAGTTCAGAGGCCCATAATGCACTCCCCCCTGATCCCAGCCTTGTCATCTTTTAGTGCACTTACATGTTTGATTGACATCTTCTTCAGCAGCTCAGAAAGGGCAGAGATTGGGCCTGTTTTAGTCGCTATTTATCCTCATTGTTGTGTACAGGCTATGGTATGTTGCAAGACTCAATAAATATTTATTGAACAAATAAATAGATCAATGATATCTCCAAGATCAACTGAACTGCTTGTGTCAGACTTATAATAGAATCACATATAAACTACTGATATCTGGGCCAAATTGCTGAGAAAGCTATATATAAACCTTGTAGTCCCTTTAACCAAATTCTTTATCTTGACCCAAGTGGGTTAGCTGCACTGTCATCAGGAAGTTTCTACTACCTGAATCACCTTGGTTATTTAAAGGTTATCAGTGTTGTAAATTCTATTCCCCAATTCAGGTAGCTCTCCTAAGCCACAATTTGGGAGCACTCAAAATAGGACTGTCTTAGGGCTTATAATCAAATGAGTCAAATGTGTTAAAAATTAAGGTGAAGTCAATGTATTCACTATTTAAACAGGGACTGAGACACACTCCTTTGGCATGGATTTTGATTTGGAAATCAGTTTCCTGTTGATTATAATTTATAAAACACACCCATGTTTTACACAGACATGTGCTCCTTACCTGATTCTGTTAAGGTAGCAGTTGTCAATTTCCCTTTGCCCCTCATCCCTACCACAGGAGACACTTGATAATGTCTGCAGTCATTTTTCATTGTCACAATTTGGAAGGGGCCCTACTGGCATCTGGTGGGTAGAGGCAAGGGAGGCGCCTAAGCATCCCACAATGCACAAGACAGTCTCACAAAAAAGAGTGATCTCACCCAAAATGTCAATAGTTCCAAAGCTGAGAGGCCTTGCATTGAGGTGACACTCTGTAGACACCTTGGTACACAAAAAGTAGGCTCTGTTTATCTGTACATAACTTTTCAAGACAAGTGGAAACAAAGAAGAAAGGAATAAAAAGCAATAAGTTTCTTTCCCCCACTATGATTAGAAATTAAGATGCAACCCCTCTCTCTAAAGTAGAATAATTCAGTATGGGGAAGTTTCCTAGGTAGAGCTCAGTGAATCTCTTATGGAAATCTCATAGTGAAGGCATCTAGCATGGAATTAAACAGACTCTTAAATGTGAAAAGGAATTTTGGTGAATTCAAAATGTTCAGGTCATTTTCTTTTCCTAAAAGTATAACCGTTTTGGACAAAAACCTATTTGAAATGGAGGTAAAATGCAAATTACTAATGTTCTACACAGACAATCCAGTGTATTTATACTTAATCCATAAAGGCATGATGTTACAAAACACATTTGTATATTGTGAAGCCATCTGGCATCAAACTTTTCAATTTATAGACAACTTTGTATTTACATAACAAATTATTAAATCGATCGTTTTTCCGGTTTATAAAAGGTCACTGAGGTACACACACAGTGTGTATAAAAGCAAGTAAGGCTGATAATACATATTTACAGTAGATACAAATTAATCTTTCATATTTGAAGATAATGCTTTTTATATATATTTTTTTCTATATCGACTCCCCACTGGTTAGCAGGATTTCCCATGCTTGAGTTGTTTATTGCTTTTTGGCTCACTGATTGAATATTCACTTCTGGGTTGTTTACACATATATATTACTAGTGTTCTTATCTCTTTGGCTAATGCAAATGTGATAGAGTGAATGGAAAGAAAAAAAAATAAGTTAATTCAATATTACAGTTCTGACTGGTTGATATTATTTGTTCATAATCCCCAAAGAATCAGGTAATATATAACTCATTTACATACTACATGGGTCTTTCATTACACCATTTGGACATAGATGGGCAAAGTAAACAAGACATCAGGTTTTCCAGAAGGTCTAGAATCTTGGCTTCTTTTCAAAAAGAGCAATTTCACCTTAAGCATTTTAAACTTTAAAATCTCAATGTAAAAACGCTTGTGACTTATGAGGGAACATGACAAACTGCATGAAAGATTACCAAAGTTAACGTCACTGTGTTATCATGGTCTGAAATAAAAAAGGAATCACCTCATGGGATAAATCAATTGAGAAACTTCACAAATGTACAGAAAGCAAAATAATGACCTTCTGCTCCTCCCACAATTCTGTAAAGCAGTGTTCAAACAAGGTTGTGTTACTTAAAAAAAAAACCAACAAATAAACCTCCAAACACCAGGCATAGCAAATAGCAGGGTCCAAATAAAGGACTAAGAGTAGCCCATGATATCACAAGGGATGAATATTCTTAAAGCATTTACATTCTCAATGGGACTGAAAAGACTAATCAAAAATGTTCCTTTAAATAAACAGAAACCCTGATTGCTTTTAATGCTACAAACAAGACAAATCAAACAAGCGCTGCTCAGTTAATTTTCATTCATTTGAAATAATCTTTAAAAACTACTTAAAGGTGTAGGTTATTCTCCTTGTGCTTTCCTAAGACTGGTAAGAGACACAAAACAAAATTAGATTTCCTTTTCTAGGAAGAACTATTATGTTCTCTAAAGGAGCAAAAATTTTTCATCTGTTTTCATTCTAAGATTTGTTGGAAAAAGAGCCTATTATAGGGAATAAAAAATGTGCTAATGTAGAAGGGCCAGCCTTCATTAAAAAAAAAAAAATTGGCTTCAATACAGAGAAAAATAAATGGTTCTATGGGCAAAATTCAAATACAAGTGACCAATTTTTTTAATTGTAAAGTAGGTGCAACATTTTAAAAAATGTTACAACACTGCATGACCTGTAATGTTAACAATATGTACATTAACTGCTTATACAAAGCCAAATAACTGTAAAAGAGGAGAGGAAAAAAGAAAAAAAACCCATGTAGACTAAAACAGCAATACCTAGCACCCACATCAAAGCCATAGGCAACCAATGGAATCATGGGCACAAATATACTTTACATGGTCTATTGATGTAAAGTATACAATGTGGGGAAAGCACAAACCTAAGTAGCTTCAAATGTCAAAAAGAAGGTTTGGTCAATACAATCATGACAACACGAACAAATGTGTTATCATTATTATCAGTCTGAAGACAAAAAAGCAAAGGCTAAAAAAGCATCTACATATCAACTCACACCTCCCCCCTACACATAAGCAGACATATCCAACACACAAACACCCATACATGCCTATCTGTGAATGAGAGCAACAGGGTAACTGGGTAGACAAATAGTAGTAAAGCAGTTTGGTGTAAAGTATATAAAAAAGAAAGGACATTAATGGTTCAAACATACCAAACACAGCAACTTAAAACAAAAATGTGTCCACTAAACTACTCAGAAGATTACTAGAGGTCAAATGCATGAAGGATGAGTAGTCAGCTTCACCATTATGCAAAAGAAAACAGGACCCTAACCCCAGAAGGCAGAGTTCCTGCCTCCAGGCCATGAAGCCCAGGTGCATTCCACTAGGCTTAGGGGTAGGGGTGATGGTGGGAGTAAAGAGGACAGAGAGATACAGGAGACCTAAGGGAAGAATTAAAAGCTGTTGCTATCAAAAGTGAACCTGGTGGAGTGCTCTGTGCTGTTGTTCTAAGAAACCAACTAAAGGAATGACCTTGGTCTCCTTTTTCCTGAGTTACTGGAACTCTGCTACATTATGGAACTGAGGAGATTGGGGGTGGATGAGGGAGGAGTAGAGAAGTGGTAGGCATTTCCAGGTCTGGAGACTACTATTGGAGGGCCCCCAGCAGTTCGAGCATTAAGTTGTTGAGTGAGCTCCAGGCTAGGGTACAATGCCTTGCTCTCTTGGGGTACAGGGTTTGGGGGTGGGGGCTGGTGGTTCTAAAAGTAAAGAGATAATGCATCCTTTTCTTTGACAGTTTACCTACTGAAGTCAGGCTGGAGACCTGAAATTTCTCCATTGCCTAGAAGATAGGGTTGTACCACCACCAAAGAAATTGTGAAAAAAGGCAGAAAATTATGTTGTGCTACATTTCTTATTAATAACCTTGTACTTTACAATGGCTCACAGTTTTAGGTTTGTATACTGGTAATGTATTTTCTGTCTACATTTGTTTCACATTTTATCTTACTTAATATAAATAATTTGGTTAATAGATTTAACCTGCACATTTCAGCCACATTAATATATATAAGAATCTGTTAATGGTATAAATAATTCTTTAAATAAAATAAATCTGATATGTTACATAATACTGATAAAAAATTACCATAGCTAATAATTTTGTAAGCCACCTTAACTTCTGGTTTAAGTAATACTGATGAATGGATATGAAACTTGCTTTGATAATTTGGATTTATTTTGCCACTACAAAAAACTGAATTATAGTTGATGTTACCTCTGATAAAGATTTCAAAGTGGGGCTTTTGCCTCCATGTACAGAAAAAGAAAATTATATCTTGTCAAGTATCGTTTGCAAAAAACAAAAACAGCAAAACCCTCCACTCTGAGTCTCAATGGTGGTGCAGCATAAACTATCTAGTTCAATAGGTGGCTATCAAATGTTAACTACAGAAATGATTGAGTAAAATATTCCATCTAAGATTTTTTTTATAAAACCTATTCTACTTTAAAACTTAGGTAAAAAAAATATGCAACAAATGGTTGCAGTTTCTGAATTCTTAATTTAGACCTGTGAGCCCTCCTCCCTTTAGAAATTTGCAAGGTTTTGATTTCCTAGACACCCAAAATCGAGTCCAGTGCTTCCAGGCAAGGTTCATTCCAAACAGACAATATAAATGGACACTCAGTGGTGTGCAGTGTATGTCAATACATCATCATGCCTTTTCTCTGCTGTTAAATACAAAAACAGCATCTTTTATATTATCATAGAAAAGGATTTAGGTTGTATTTTTATTTATCACTTTACACTGGTAGTCTCTGGTAGGTGTACTCCATAGAAACCAAAGAATTTTGTACACTATTTCTTTGTACAATAAAAGATAAAGTGTGCATTAGGTACGCTTATACATGACAATATTGTACAATATTTACATTTCTGATATCACCATGAAATTCTGTATTTTCTATATATAACATTGAAAATTCTTCAGAAACATTTGGACTATTTCTTATAATCACAACTTCAGTATTATAGAAAAAGAGTTTCTTAGTAATCTCTTGCCCATTTTTCATTCTCATCATTCAGGGATTATGATTGATTTTACCAGCATTCACTATCCTTCCTGATCAAAAAAATATTATATCACTGTTTCTTTTAGCACCCTGTGGTGGTGGTAGCTATCTGCCATAGTATAAATATTGATATAAGGGCTATATCAATACCTATATACAGATACATCTGTGCACATTCTTTTAATAAACACTGCGCATTGGTGGAGTAGTGCCTGTTATCTGGAGATCTTCCTCCTCTTGGGTTTAGGGGGTCTCATTTGTCTGTCTCCCTGTGGGATTTGATGAACCTGGAAATAAAGAAGTAGAAAAAAACAGGTTGAAATCACAAGTACCACACGATTTCTAACAACAAATCAGAGTGGGGAGCAGACTCTGACCTTCATTTTCAATCACTGATATACTGAGCCATTTAAAATTTTTACTAAGACCTCAGATCTCAGTGTGCCAAAAGTCACTACAGAATGAGGTGGCCTAGGAAATGATAAACAGAGAAACACTGTGGGACTCCCGCACCAGTGGTAAACACAGGAGGACTTGGAAACCATCAGGCATGGAAAATGCAATGCACACTCACTACCCCTGCTGTACACTTAAGAAAAAATAAATCTTTAATTAAAAAAAAATCTTTTCCCATCAGCTGTCCCTGGATGACCAATTTCAGTAGAGGCTTTACCAATTTCAGTAAAGTGCATATATACACACCAAACATGTTTTGGTCTTTGCCTCAGCACCTTACTTATTTTCCAACTACAAAGAAGGGTCAAAGATTTTAAGAACATGCACACAACTCAGGACAAGCAGATTTATTTATGAGAAGAAGCAGGATGGAAAATAGAATACCACCACCATCTGTTGGCAGATCTGAGCTTGTGTGGTCTGGAAAGAGCAATTAATTCAACTCATCTTTATAAACTAATGCTGGAACCAGCAGCAGTAAAGGCTGGGTATCAGATTGAAGCGGGGAGAGAGGGTTGGGGAGTGGGGAGAAGCGGCTGCAGAGCATGATTACCAGGTACAGACAGAGATATGCTTTGACGGGAGAGGATGGAGGAGAGGTCCTAGAGAAGTGGTCAGGTAGCCCACATTGTACCATAGCTACTGATACAAGAGGGCAAGGTCAAGAGTGAGGAAATACAGGAGGGTCCAAGGCAGTGGTGTGGCAATTAGCATCCTGAGGGGTAGACAGAGACCCACTGTAGCTGGATTTCAAGCTATCAATATGATGTCACAGAACTTAGGAAGAGATGTGCACCATCAGTTCTCAAGATCCACTACAAATTGGAACAACTGAAATTTTAAAAAATGTTTAGATAATAGCAGCAATCAATGGTATTCAGAGTCAAATGCAGAAAACTTTTCTAAAATTAATATTTACATTTAAGAAAATGATATCTATGAGTTTTAATTTCTTTCTCCCGCCTAACCTTTCCACGTATGTATTTTAGAATCAATAGTCTCTAATAAGGAGCCATTAAGAGTCTCTAATAGTCTCTAATACAGAAAGCTTTTTATAATTGAGCAAAGTGGCCTTTATCCAAGACTACAAACTAATAATAATCTGTGGACCAACTGTGGCCTGAAAAAGGCCTTTTGTTGAGTCATATGATGTTATAATATTTTAAATATAATTCTCACACTTAAAAGTGAGAAATTTTACTTCCAGACTTCTAGCTTCTCATGAAAAATGGGAAAATCATGTAACATTGGCTCAGTTGCCCATATGGCTGAGATCTGCTGGGGCGTGGAAGAAGGAGCTCCTTCTGGAGAAAGCATGCTCACAAGTTAGCATGGTCCCCATTACTTCCAATTGCCACAAAGGCCAAATGTCCTAAGCTAGAGACTAGTGAGACACGTGCCAAGCCCATAGTTAGTCTCTTTTTCTTGAGCATGCACACTGTGTAATACATTTCCTAGTCCACTTGAAGGAGGACACTTGATTGGGTCAGGCCAGTGGACAGTCAGCAGAAATGACAAGCTTCCAGACCTCATCCAGAAAAATCCATCCCGGCAGGGTTCTGTGTATACTTTTCTCTCACTTGCCGGGCCAAAGAATAGAATGGAACACTCAGCAGTCCTAGGAATGGTGGACACTGGAAATAGGAAGAACCTACGTCCCTGAGTGACCATGTGCTGTAAAACTTTCCTCCTGAGCAACAGCCTTTCCTGTGTTGCATCTCTAAGACTGAAAGTTGGTAGGCAGCCTACCCTGACCAGTGCATCTTTACTGGAATTTCACAATCACTCAAATTATTTTTCTTATAGTTGACCCATATTACTTACTGATATTATTTTCATGACCCTAGATGACATTTGCGTTTATAATCCCTGCTCTAAACTTTTCCTGTAATTATACCTGGAAATTTAGCCTCTCCAGGCTTCAGTTCACCCATCTATGAAATGATGGGTTGGATCACAAAATCTGAAACCCATACAATCAGTACTCTGTGAATCTATAATTTATATCTATCATTCTAAAGCCACTGGTTTCCAGGTGACCTAGATCAAGTAAAAGTAAACAAAATTAACTTCATTGATGAATTAGATAGTCACATGTTTAGAGGTTACCAAAGTTATACTTCATTTACATTAGCAGATATGTGAATTAGAAGATAATGACTAACAGTTTCACATTCAACCCAATTACATACACAGTTGAAGAAAAAATGAAAAACATCATTAAAACTAGAGTTTATGATGTAAAATCATTTAACGACAGAATTTTGTACCAAATTATTTTTAGGTAACAACAGAAAGGAAATGAGAGGCCTATATACTCTTGATCTTTGTGTTTCACCTTTATGTTCAAGGGCAAAGTGTAATTTGCATTACTGGTTATTTAGGCAATTGTATTTATCGGCCAGTGCAATTTATAGAGTCAAATTCTGAACTTCAATAATTTGCTCCTCACATTTTAAAAGAATGTTATGTGAGAAAAACAAAAGTTACTTATCTAAGAAAAGTTAATACTGCTAGGTTATTTTTTCTTAAATCACTCCAAATCTTTTCTGATATCAATTCTTTTTCTAAGCCTAGTAATTTAGTATTACTTCTTGAGTTGTGTGGAAATATTTAAGAGATTCCACCAAAAAGTTTGATACAATTTATTTTCAAGGAAGCACAGTATAATGGAACAATAAATTAACTTACAGTCCCAGACATTTTGTCCAGTTCACTCATGGCCTCATGAATAGCAGCTTCTAAATGGTTATTTAGCTTTCCACTTCTGTAATTAATAAAGAAACAACACAGCAGATTAATAAAGAAACCAAACCTCAACTCCCTAATCAGGAAAGAGAAGTCTCAATTCCACCAGAGAAAGTCACTTTATATTTGCATTTGGAAAATGCAAATGGCAGAATACTCTGGGATTCTCACCAATGAATACTAATGATGAAGTCACAGCACTACCAAAAAAAGAAAAATGAACACATGATTGGGGGAAGGTGGATTCTTTCCCTTTCCACATGCTTATTCCATAGTCTTGTGATTTTGCAAGAAAGTTGGGACACGGGTCTGCACAGAGGCAGCTCCTCACGGATTCGAGCTTGCCCTGCATTGCCTCTTGTTCTGGCTTGTCTCTCAGGTAGCCACCCTGTGTGGCCAAGAAAGGACTGAGGGGCTGAACTGCAGGCTCTGGCCACTAGGGAGCTCCCTCTGCCCTCTCTGGAGGGTCCTGGCTGAGCAAGTGAATGATGAAATCCTGGTGTGTGTTCCTTCCAGGTGGGAAACAGCTTATCTCGCTGCACCTGAGGTTCCTGCCATATCTCGGCTCATCACATTTTCCCAAAAACCAAAATGACATAACTATTTAAACAGATTAAGAATGACGGTCTCAGAGTGCCCATCACTCGTCTGACCTTTTCTCTCCACTCAGCATTCCATTATACGTGTTTGGCCTGAAAAACACACATATGGTATATTATTGAAACTTACATCTTGGAAGCTGTTGAACTAATTTACTAAAATGAGGCAAATCCGTAGTATCTACCTTTGTGGCTATGTATCATTTTGACTGTTAACTCACTTTTTCTTCTTTATGCCTATCAATAATTACTCAATTATTCTGAGAACTAAGGTGATTAATTTCATTTATCTTGTCATGGCAATTATTAGAAAAGCTAAAGGCTTTTCACAAGCAGGCTATTTGCATGACTTTCCAAGCCTTATGTCCTATCTCAGCATTTATGTGGAGACTGGAAATTTGCATTTGTGGAAGAATTGGGCTTACTGTTCCAATTTAGTTTGGCTCACATCATGCTTAAAAACATATTTGAACTTTAGTGGAATGCCCTCAGATGGGGCCTTTGAGTTTATCACAGCCCTCATCAGGTTATACCCTCAAAAAATCAGGAATGTATAATTCATATGTTTAGTTTTTATGGACACCCTGGAAGATACTGAGTTTTCCTACCCTGAGTGGGGTGTGCTGCTAAGCACATTGTGCAAGCTCCACATATTTATTAAATAAATATTTGTTCAAATCTAGCATGGTGACACTATATTTTGGAAAACATAGATACCTTTAAGTCAGTTTAACTTAAAGGAAATATTAATATGTGGTTTTTTATTAAATTATAAGGGCAGTGCTGCACCAATTCTTTTCACCCACTATTTGCTGACCTGTAAGCTCGCAACTAGCTTCTGTATTTTCTCTATTTAGTTGTGAAACATATGCAATGTAGAAAAGTTTATAGAATAAATTAACAAGCCCTAATCCACTTCCAAGAACTATTAATAAACATATTTCAATAACCTTTTTATTAAAAAATGAAGCTGAAGTTCCCATTTGTAACCAATTCCTGGCCCCAATTTCTCCACTCTTTTCCCCAAAGAGAATTATGTTGAATACCTGTCTGTATGTTTTTACATTTTACACAATATATATAAGAATAGTAGCTAGGGGCTTCCCTGGTGGCGCAGTGGGTTGAGCAACGCACTATGAGGCACACCTCAGCCACTGCAGCACGAGTTCGATCCCTGCTGCCGGCCAGGGCGGGGGGACGGGACCCACATGGTGCAGCGGACCTCTCCTGCTGTGCCCGCTGCTCCCCTCAGCAGTGTGCTTCTGTTGATATGCCTGTTCTGTTCCCCGCTCAGTCTGTGGTGAATCCTCTCACCCCCCACACCTCTGGCCTGTACCCCAGTGCTTGTATGCATAAATAAATAAATCTTTAAAAAAAAAAAAAGAATAGTAGCTAGTATCGTTTATAATTTTTTTTTATGTACACAAAAAAGTGTCCCAAAATACATACAATATTACAACTTGTCTCACTCCCCCTTTTGCACTGTTTTTGAGCACTGTCCAATAATCTATTCATATACTATCTTAAACTTCATTCAGGTTTTAAGGTGCCCTGGGTATCCTGTGAAGTCATCCTGAGTTATTTTCCCATTGAGGAGTTTGCTAAGTGTGATTCTGGCTGACTGAATGGGAATTCAGTCCTAGGACCCCACAGGGCCACCCAAGTTTGACTGAGGCCGGGCTATGGCCCCTTTTGTGGATTGTTCGCCAAGGACCCTGAGCATTGTCTAATTGTGTAACAGTATTACACTTTGTATCATGTGCTAGATTTAGCCTCTCTATTTCTCTCTATTTTAAAGTATAAATGTAGTTTTAAAAGAGATGTTTTTAGACATTTTGATTATAAGACTTTATGAGCTTAAAGTTGACTGCATAGAGGGAAACTACAGCAAAAATAAACAAACGGTACTACATCAATTTAAAACATCTCTGCACAACATAAGAAACTAGTATTAAGACAAAAACCTACTGAATGGGAGAAAAATTTTGCATATTATCTACTTGAAAAGGGCTAATGTTAAAAATTACAAAGAAGCCATACAACTTAACTAAAAAACAAACTGCCAAATCAAAAAATGGGCAAAAACACTAAATCAACACTTTTCCAAAGACGATATATAGAAGGCCAAAAGGAAAATGCTCATCATTACTTATCATCAGAGAAATGCAAATCAAAACCACATTGAAATTCTACCTCACACTCGTGAGAATGCCACACCAGCACCAAGAAGCGTTGCCAAGGGTGTGGAGAGAAAGAAAACCTGTTGATTATAGACTGGTCCAGCCCCAGTGGGAAACAGTTTGGGGTTCCTCAAAATATTCAAAACATGGGGTTATGGGTAGAGGGAGAAGGAAGGGGACTAAAAGACTATTGATTTACCATATGATCCAGCAATTCCATTCAAGGTATTTACCCCCAAATTAAAAAATCATTCATTTAAAGGGATATATGCGCTCCTATAGTCACAGTAGCAAGTGAATATTTACAATATTTACAATACCCAAGTATGGAAACAACCTAAATGCTCAATTGACAGGGCAGTGGAATAAGAAGATGTGATATATACGCACAATGGACTACCACACAGCTATAAAGCAAGGTGAACTCTTGCTATTTGTGACAACATGGATAGACTTAGGAGGGATTATGCCAATGAAATAATTCAGAAGGAGAAAGACAAATACTAGATGATTTCACTCATGTGGAATATAGAGGGGAAAAAACAAAGCCTAGAAACATATTCCCCTAAATCATACACAGTGTTGTAATAAATGTTACCTCAAAAAAAGAGAAAAAGAAAAAATAAGTAAAAAGTAAAAATAGAATAAAAAAATACTATACTTGAAACCTATATAGTGTTATAAATCATATTAGTTCAATAAAAATTTTCTTTTAAAAAGTGAAAGACATGGATTAGAATCCTGGGTATGTCCTAAACCCATCGTATGAAGATGATAAAAAGAAATCAACTTCTCTTATTATTTCCTTGTATTTAAAAGTAAATAGCTGAATAAATAAAAAGTTTTAAAAATCAAATGTACCTCTAAGCTTTTTTTTTTATTTTTAGGTTAAAGTTGCATGTAGTTTTTATTACATGAATTGTTTCATGCATACATTAGTGTTTCATGCAACAGTTTTTCTTTTTTTCCCTTCTTTATTTATATATATCTTAAAAAAATATCTACCATATGATCCAGCAAT
This sequence comes from Galemys pyrenaicus, assembly GCA_019455555.1. Lineage (NCBI taxonomy): Eukaryota > Metazoa > Chordata > Mammalia > Eulipotyphla > Talpidae > Galemys > Galemys pyrenaicus. The sequence continues at coordinate 2,149,352 of JAGFMF010011870.1, read as the reverse complement.
CCTCCTCCTATGTACCTAGCATAAGAAATCAAAATGACAAATTTGAAGGGATATATGCATTTCCATCGTCATCATTAAAATTCTTTAAAATTCCATGCTGTGGAAACAACTTAAATGCCCAACAATAGATGAGTAAGAAGATATAGTGTATATACACAATGGAATACAACTCAGTTATTAAAAAATGAAATCTTGCTCTTTGGTATAGATGAATAGATGGTATAGATGAAATTCTAAGAGAATTATACTAAATAAGTCAAAAGCAGAAAGTCAAACACTGGATGATATCACTCATTGATGGAATATATAAAACAAAGCAAATGAACGGGAAAAAAAACAAACCAAAACAAACTCTTGAAATCTGACTGTAAAACTGAAGCTACCAGATGGAAAGGTTAGGGAGTATGGGAGCAAAGGTGGGGGTGGGGGGAGGATTTCAGTGGGCTGGTGGAAAATAATTGGTTCTTTGGTGGCAGGTGTGGTGTGACAACTTACATTCAATAAGCATCATTTAAAAATAAAAGGAAATGAATTACATAAAATTCTAAATGTCTAAAAAAGGTAAAATGTTTCAGTGGCAAACCTTCAGAGAATTTTGGTTTCTCACTTTTTTTTCCAGTAATCTAAATAGCTATTATTTAGAAAATTTTCTATGTACTAAGGATTGTATTAAATCTTTATATGAATTATTTCATTTAATCAATGCAACAACCCTATGAATGAGGTGTTATGAAAATTGTTTATATGTAATAATTCCTCACCTTTTAGGGAGAATTGGTAAGCCAATTCCAATATTATAATGAAGGTAGACATTTAACTAGTTTTAAAACTGTATTTTGAAAATTTTTTACGTAACTATGAAAAATTGCAATAATACTATTATTAAAAGTACAAAATAACTTGACCTTGCTTATTGCATGAAAAGATAAAATTTTAAGTTTGTGACTTTTCCTCAATGAGATATTTAAAATGTTTGTAGATGGTATTAATTTAAGCTAAATTTGAACAATGTTTTTCTTTAAGAAATTAATTAGTTAATAGAGGGAGAAATGACTACTTTTGGAAGAGAGACTGTAAGTACACAGATATGGGACATGAAATCACTTGAATACTTCATGAAAATCAAGAGGTAAAGAGACTTTTCCATATGTGGGCTCTGAAGACCTATTTTAACTGATCAGATCAGGAATGAAACTCAGAAGAAAAAGAGAAAATTCCCTGAGTTTATGAAATGAACAATTAGTCAAAATTCAGTCTTCCAGTCCAGAGGGCCTCCCTGTGGAGTCTCTTCTACTATTTTCTATTCCCTACTGACATTTAATAATAAACATTTGTACTAATGGACACTCTAAGACCTACTTGATTAAGCAATAGATGTTTATATAATTACATTTCTAGTTATTAATGGAGATAATTGCCACTTCTCATCTTCATTGCCTATATTGTCACACATTATCCTTATCTTCACTAATTAAAAAAATAGGTACACATTTGTGAATGGTACAAGAAATAAGAGGGAAATGAGAAATTGCAGGTTGCTCTACACTGTCAGTTTAAACACTCACTTCACATAAAAAAAAAAGGAGTTTGGGTGAGACTTTGAAACCAGATCTATAGGGAAAGTGCAAACTGAAGTACATTTAACATGCTAACATTATCACTTCTTGTTTTTAAAGTGAAAATGTAACATATTTTAATCACTATGCTTTTCCAATATAACAAAAATCAGATTACCAAGTAAAGTTATAAGTACATATAAACAGGTTTGGTCCTCAATGAAATTAAATTCATAACATTACTAAAAACTATAACATAACTAAAAAAGAAAGTTTGTTTTTAATGAAACTATTTCCTTAAATTCAAAATTATTTCAAGAAATGTCTTTAAAAATACGTTAGTATTTTTTTGTGATTAGGCTATAATAAACATCAACTTAAAGATATTTATTGTACAATTTGATGGTAGGATATTGAGAATTAAAATGACTACATAAAGTTCTAAACAGTTAATGTGGTGATACTGTTTCAGTTGGTTAAAACATCAGATAATTTTGTTTCTTTTATTTGTATCTTTATAATAAAAACAGTTGTTTGTTAAATATATGGACCAGGTACATGTTAAAGTTCTCTCTTTATACTATCTATGTTATAACAATTCTAAGAGGTAAATATTAATATGCCCACTTTAGAAGTATGGAATTTACACTTAATGAGATTAAACAACATACCCACGCCACATTGCTCTGAAGTTAGTGGAAACAGAATTTGAATTCAGGTCAATACTAACCTCTTAACTGTCTTCTTCCAAATACCACTTTCCTATTTCAGTTTCTTCCTTTCTTTGCCACCTCCCATTTCTCCCCAGTGTACAAAAGCAGTCAAATCTTTGACCTTAACATTTTTCCATTGTCATTTTTAGGAAATTTTCAGAAAGAAGAGGATATAGTTTATATTAGCTCTTTCAGCTCCCTTATTTACTCTTCAATACAAGGTCACTTTGTTTTTATACCTATCATTCTACTGGAATGATTTCTGCTAAGGCTACCCATGGTTTCAAAACTGTCCACTCCAAAGGAGAATTTTCAGTTTCTCTTAGTGGACTTCTGTTAGTCATTCTACTATCCTGGGATATTTTCTACTAATAGCTTATTACCCTGCCCTCTGTTTCTCCTGACTGTTCTTCCCATCTTCATCTCTCATTGTTCAAATGCCTCAGCATACAACTCACTCCACTGTTCATATTGGCCAAAGTGTCTCTATGTGATCACAGCCAAGTCTACATTATCAAATATCATTTATTTCCAGCTTCAGACTTGTGCATCAACCTATCCCACAGGCAACCCACACAACACTCACTAGTTTTTGCCTGGATTCTCCCTTTCAGTCAATATTCCTACCACCCACCCAGTCACCCAAGCTAACAACCTGAGTTGTCCTTGATTGTTTGCTTTCATAGTCCAGTCAATCTCCATGATATTTTGTCAATTTCACCTCCTCAGTATTTTTTGCTCACTTTCCTTTCACCTCCATTCTTATTCTCCTGTGCTACTTGAGTCCTCCCCTGCTAGTTTGAGTCCTCATCCTCTCTTATATTTTGCCATGACCTCTTAAATGATTTTCCTGTGTCCAATATTGTTTCCCTAGAATTTATCTCCCAAACAGCCATATCTGAAGTGAAAATTCAACTACATCCCCTTAAGGCATTTCCTATAAGATAAAGGATCTTAAGGTCCTTACTGGGCCTTTCCCTTCACAATCTTGTTCCTACTTAGACCTTTTTTTGTTTTGTAGAAGAACTGGGTACTGTAGGCCAGAAGTTGGGGTCAGGTGAGAGGATTCACCAGAAACAGAGTGGGGAGCAGAATAGACAAATTTACTGAAATACACTGCCTAGAAGTGCAGCAGGCAAGACTAGAAAGGTCTGCTGCACCACATGTGGGTTAGCTCACTGACTGGGGATTGAACCCAGACCCTAGTGGTGATAGTGCTGAGAATTAACCCATAGGTCCCCCTACTTAAACCATTAACTACATCTGCTAGAATTCCTGCCTAACACTTTGCATCTCCCAAATGCAACTACTGATTTCATCTAAACACTCTACCACTTCACTCCATCTTACTGTTTCCTTTCTCTGGCTAATGTCTGTGGAGTGTATAAGACTTAGCTCAGATCAATTCTTCAAGGAAGTGTTCCTACACTCAAGTTTGATGCCACTTCTCTAAGAACTCACAATATTTTATAGATGCTATTTTTGCTGCAATTTTAACGTTTTAATTGTTTCTGGGTTGGTTTCCTTCTCTAAACAGTGATCTCCAGATGCTACAGCACTGTTCCTAGCATGAGTTTTTTGCTAACTTAGTCCCCTCAAATTGGGGAATAATCTGTGGAGACAATATTCCATTTCTGTGTTATCAACCCTGTTTTGAATATTTTATGAATAATTCAACATCTGGCATACCTCACCAAATAAAAGGTTTTAGGGATTTTTCATAATCAACAAATATTTTTGAATATTCTACTGCAAATAGCCCACTGCAAATATGCACTGAAGTTAAGTTCTAGTTTCTCTCCTTTCATCTAGACCTTGTGTTAATTTTATAGGTTACCCTACTACTAAGCTCAGCATAGGAAATGTTACTTCAGTCATAGTAGAAAGGATCTGCCCCACTGTGTTCCTTATGAGATCTATAACAATCCAGTAATTCACTAGGCCCTTGCCACAACCAGAACTAATTTACTACCGTCCAAAGGAATCCTGAACATAACATGGGCATAGGACTTCCCTCCTTGCAGTTGGCAGCCCTTTATGAACATTCTAGTAATGTTTCCCAGGAGTTGTTGAGTTCTAGAATTTTACCTCTGGCAAGTATTATTGATGATGCCATTAAGAGGAAAAGTACTCTCTAATAACAGATATAACTGATATAATTTAAAAACATTTTATATAAGATAGACTACTAAATATTTGGATATTTGATAATATAAAAATAATAGTAACTGAATAGGAATGTCAAATATAACTTTTCATGTACATATATAGAAGCTCATTTGAAGTTCTCTACCTTAAAATGAAGTAGTAGCTATAATAAAACTACATATTATTTTTTTTCCCCATAGTATTACTATGGAAATTGTGTTTCAAGCACTATCTGTTTTGTACTTATTCACAAAGATTTGGGAAAACTGAAACAATAATGCCCCAAAGCTGAACTTCATGTTAAAATTCCAGAGAAATTCTTGCCCTTGTGCCCCCACAAAAGATAATTATTTATCATTATTTTGACTAATCTACCCAAATTATTTAAATGTTACAATTGAGGGTATATTACTCTAAAGGATTTGAATTGCAAAGTGATAGACTTTTGCTATATTTCCAGAGACTATTTAGTTGCTACAGTTGAGATTAATCATCTTTTCCCATTGAATGAGGGGGATGGAAACAGAAGGAGTGAGGAAAATGCTGATGAACAGGGAAATCCCACAGTTGTTAAGAAAAAAATATCTCTTCTGCAATAGCTAATTTGGCTTGCCTATAATAATCCTGTTTGGTGATAACAAACTGTGTTGATGTGGTCACAAAAATAGAGAAAATCAGTGAGATTTCATTGTCACTTTGGAGGAAAACCAGTAAATTATATCCTTGAAAGACAAAATGGAAAAAAAAAAAATTGGTGCTTACTTTCTGTTCCTTTTCCGGGCTCGGCTGTAGGCTTCTAAACCTTCTGTTAGTGTCTTCAACTTCTCGGGCTCCACCTGAGTGAAGGTATGAAGACCAAACCACATTACCCAGACCTGCAATTGCTAACACTGTTTTCAGTTTCCTGCTGTACAAGCAGATGTTTCATGGGCATAGGGGAGGCTGAACTTTCACTGCCCTGTCAGATGTCCTGTCCTCGCTCAACAGTGCTTGATTTCCACGGTTCCAGGCTGCAACATTGACGGAAATGAAACTGTTTGGCTTTCAAATTGTCAACATTTTGAAACTAATATTTTAAGAGTAAAACCTGGAATTTAAATGCTCTTCAATTCACAAAATCATATAAATCAGAAATCCTGGTTTGTTTTCTTCACTGCTCAGCAGCTGCAAATCTGGATTCCATCAGAGCAATGGTTAGTGAAGGGGGTGGGCTTGCGAGCCAACCGATGGATGTTTGAATCTGACCTCCTTACTTTCTAGCAGGAGTAAAACACATTTTCTGAGGCTCAGTTTCTATTTCTTCAAAATGAGAACAATAAGACCTACCTTCCTGCAAAGCTGGGAAAATTTAAATGTGACAAATCAACACTTAGCCAAGCAGAGAGCAGCTATTATTACTTAGTATGTGTTAGGCTCTAAAGAAGCCACAAAAGTAGGACAGTAGGCCATGCAGAATCCTCCTGATGTGGGAAGAGGTGATGCTACAATTTATAGGCATACCCTCTCCCCCTTATTGCTTTATCACTGCCAGACCATGTGAAGCCTGTTACTTCTTCACTGTGGCACCATCAAATGGTGGCTGGGGAATTTGGGGAGGCGCAGCCTTTACTACCATCCCTAATAACCTATCATGGTTCTTGAAGCTACCTCTCCTAAGAAAAACATTAATAAATAGGAAACCTTGTGTGTAACTTGTGAATAAAAACACCTCTAGAAAAACATTACTATTTTTATTGATCTTTTAAAAAACTAAGTAAAAACAGTCTTGCTTGCTGTATAAACACAGCTTCTAGGCATTTCCCTCATGCTACCCCTTAACCCAGTTTTTTTCCCATCCGTGACACTATTCTATAAAAAATCAGTTGCTAAAATGCTTTGGGTAAGAAAATAAACATTAATAAGTGAGGAAATCATTATTAATTTTTGTCTGCAAGTCTTTTTGACTTGTGAATATTAATTATAAATATTTTTTCTTTGACCCCCTTCAACTTTACTACACAGTAATAATAATAAAGGGTTTCCATTACCAAGACTGAAAACAGGCATTTCTCATCATTCATTATGAAAATCAGTCAAATAATAGAAACATGTTCTTTTTCACAACCTTCACATTTTGTTCTGAAGACTCCAAAAATTTATATATTCAGAAGATATCCAATCTATGGCAAGCCAGAACAAGAGACAACTTTATTCTAATAGCACTTTACAGGGACTATGGAGAAAAGTGTCTTATTGAGATAACTAGAAAAGTTTAAGCAAGATGAATAGACCCAGGTGGATTTTTTTTTTTTAAAAGGTGCCAGAAGACATTCATGTTAGAAATCAGGTTCTATCTTGTATTCACTCTACAAAGAGCACATGAAAGATATTTCACACAGTACATTTATGTCACTTATAGGTAATTCCACTTATATTTAGATGACTTTCTTAGCAATAGGAAGGAAGTTTTCCTGTAATATAAACTTCTATTAGACACAAACTGGTATAGAGAGACATCTCAGAAGGGATTGACGCAAGCAACAGAAAGCAGATTCACAGTGAATCAAAGCAAGACACCAATATAAAAACTTGTTCTACTTATCTTAATTTTAAAGAACTAAGTTAAGTCAAACTATCATTTTAATCTTCAAATTTTATTTTTAACTAAATAATAGGGTGCAGTAAAAACATTTCTTGTGCAATTATTATGTAAAGGCACTATTTTATCTTTGATATGGTAATATTGTAAAACAGTATTATTTTTGTTATTTTGAGTTTCAGTAACATGATAAGCAGAGACACTAACTGAATCCAAAGCACTCATTCTCTATCATTCCAACTCCAATATACACTCATCACATATATATACATGTATATATGCAGACACACAGATATGCATATACACAGACATTTTAAGAATTAGATGAAGTTATTTTAAAATAAATTATTTATTTTACAGACATTTAGCTGAGACTTGCCCAAGATTATCTTCAAATATTTTTTATGCTTGGGTAATTTTCTTAATTATCATCATATCTGCATTTAAATTTAAGGTACTCTATAATAAACTATATTATTTATAAAGGATTCAATGACCTTGAAAAAGAAAACAGTGATGGTGCTTTCTGAAACTACGTATAAATAAAATACACATCATTGTATATTTCTGATACAACAAGACTATACGAATCTAGAGATAAATGTTTATTTTGTTTCAGAATTTTAGTACTTGACTGTTGTGAAATATATTATGTATGAAAAGTGTGTGTTGTTTCTAGAGAAATAAGCAAATGGTTCTGCAATACTCAAGAAACCCTTTAAATACCCCCAAAAATGGATTCAGAGAAGAACAAGATAAATTTCTAGTCAAATAGAAATCCTATTTAGTGATTTAATCAACATGTTCCTCAGAAATTACTTAGCTAACTTGTAAATGAAGAAACTATTGGGAAATCAAACAAGTAAATATAGCACAAAAAAAGTTAAACACTCAATTTTTTTATAAAGCTTACACTGAAGGAGCAAGTAATTTAAGACATTTACTACCTTAATCTGTAATTATAATCTCATATTTTTGTATATTCACAAGTCAGGAGTTCCATAAATTATTTGATTCCTATCTTGGTAAGGAAATGGGGGAGGATTTTTGATGTATCTTTACTCATAATCTGCCATATAGTCTCATTCTAGTAATGATGTTGCTAACGGTAGTAATAGCCATCATTGTATAATATATTGTATATTATTTTCATGTGGGATACTTAAGAATAGAAAAAGAACCTTAATTTATATATATATTTATAGGTCATGTATATAACTTTTGCATAAGTATACTCATATATTGAATACTTTCTGACTCCTAAAACCCTTCTTTCATTCATTCAAACAATTAGGTGACAATTCTTTTACATAAATAGGCCTATGGCCAGTTCAGTAGTGTTAGTAATATACCCTTCAGGCCAGACACTATTATATGGAGGAGGTTTAAGACTTTCTGAACAAGTATGACCATCTGGTTGTTTATTTTGTTCACAAAGCACATGTTAAACATTTGGTAATTATTTGGGATTGACAGAGTAGCATGTAATGCATCTTAGAGTAACTTAAAGTCCATGGTTGAAGAGGACAAAAACCTTTCAGAGATACAAATTGCCCCTCAGAAAATGAGTATCTAGAATATATTAGAAGAACTGGTTCAACGGCCCCAGATCACTTTTGAATGGAGCCAGTTATCTAGAGAGGATTTCAAAATATCCTGCAGACTTTAATCCTGACAACAGGATTAAATTTCTAGGTGATTACTTTGCTGCTACTTAGTGTTTCAGGAAAGCTGTCACATTAAGGTTGAAAGATAGAGCATAAACCACATCACAGATTTCATAAAAGTGATAAGACAGCTGATCTCAAGCTCCTTTCATTCTTTACTTCTCCACTCCATTTCTACAGTCATCAGCAACTATCCTTGGAGAAATGGTATCAAGTAAACAGTACTAAACTCAAGAGTTAGGAGTCAAGCTAAGAGCCTGTTATTTGTATCCTTAGGAATGCCACTTCTTGGAGTTAAAGAACTTTCTTATCTGTAAAATGGGTTTTATGTACATATTTATGGCTCATTGAGATAATCTAAGACAATGAATATCAAAGTACTTTATAAATACCAAAGCAGTCTACTTCAAAGTGCCACAGATAGTATGTGAAGTTATTTTAGGTGGAATATGGATAGACCTTTATGTAAATTTGTATTAGAAATTTTAAAACATTCTAATATAAATTGTTTACATTAGAAAAATACATGATACACATGTTATCACATAGATTATACTTTAGAAAAAGACTGAAGTTATTTAAAAGGTGATATGAATCATGCCTAGTATATGAGTCAACATATTTGTTGAATAAATAAATGAGCAAATGAATTGAAAGAAAAATTTTAACTAAGTTATATAGTATAGGTCACATGCAATTGAGCTGAAGTCAGAAATACAGCCCTGAGAACAATAAGGTATTTATTAGTTTCATTTATCAAGCATCTATTAAACAGTAAATATTAAAAAAAAGTTTCTAAGCTGAAGAAGTCTTGCTAACATAAGTGTAATGTTTCAATATTTTTGAAGAATGGGAAGTCATGATAAATAAATGATTTGGGGTAAAAAGTTGACTCACCTGTGACAAAAGGAATGAACCCAATTTCCCAACAATAATATAACAATCGTACTCATGGAAAAGTCCCTACAGTGAATTTTAATTTTTTCAAATTAACTAACAAAATCTACATTATTATAGTGTTAGTGAGATTATCTGAAGTATTTTTTAAAAATTTTTTCATTTTTTTTCTTTCATTCCTCTTCTTTTGACAGTGTTAAGTACTACAGAATTATACTATAAGACCAGAGTAAATCTATTCTAAATGTGACAACAAACTTCATATCCACCCACAGCATATTAATGGAATGAAAATGTTTTGGACAAACTTGTATTTTAAAAGAAATAGTTTGAAAGTTCATGTACCAAAAGGATGTATTTGCATTAGATCTGCAATTCCATTTGCCACAACTTACATGGGAACTATTGACAAGCTCAAGAATTAGATGGTTCTGTTATCTGTGTGAGTGAAGATAGCCCTTCTTTTCCTCTTTAATGTGATTCAGGAAATAACAAGTCCACAATATTTCACAATACACTACAGAAAAATTTATAATTTTGCCTAGGATTTTTACTTAGTTTAGTTTTCTTTTTTCCCCAGTACATTTCTGTCTTATCTAGTTCTTCATTTTTATTATCTTTCAAATTGCTTATAATTCTTCAAATATTATTTTGCTCCCTTCTAAAATGCAGCCTAACTCTTCCTGACTTTGATAGAGTAAAGAGAAAGAGATGTATTTCCAACACATGTTAAGAAAATACATAAGGCAGAGAAAATATACAAAAAACACTTTTAAACCAGAATTATAGTACTGAAGAATGCAAACAGCAAACACTGATAATCAAGCATAGAAAGAATGTTCTTCAAAGTAAAAATTTTAAACATCACAGGAAGGTTTACTTCCCAAATTTGAACCCTAGGCACAATTTCTTGAGCCTTACTCTTACTTCTTGCTGTCTTACTCTTAAGTTACACATCCCCAGAATGTGCTGTAAGTTGTCTCTGGTCATGTTCCCCACTGTCAAAACATGCATGCATGTGTGATGCTGAGCTGACATCAAGATACAAAATACATTTGATGATGAGTTTTAATAATGATGACTTTTTGCCTATTGTGAATAACTATCCATAGAACAATTTTTATACTTGTACAGAAAAAGTCAAAGTGTAAATCTAAAGCGGGAACACTCTACCCACTGCTTTTAAAAACATGTTTTCATTTAATCAGATGGTGCTGCACCAAAATGTAGAGCTTTTCTGGGTAATCATGAGATGTCTCTAATTGTCCAAAGATAACAAATGTTTCATTGACAAGAAACATTTTGGTGCCAATCTAGAAATAAATCTTTTCAAATTTAGTTTGAGTCAGAACATATACATTAAATGTAGGAGCAATGAATTATGAAGGCCAATGGGATACTATTCTGAAGAGTAAAAATGGTCTACTCAGAGAAAATAAGAATTTTACCCTTTGGTTATTACTTAGGGGAAATCCTTCTAGGCTAGTTATTGTAAGATCAAAGATGGTAGCTGAACATTATAAAACAAATTAAAAAAACATTTTAAAAAGAATTTTCTTATTTAAAAAAATATTGGGAGTGTATCTAACCTAAATGTTAGATAGGCTTTCAGAATTATACCCATTATAGTCTATAGATGTAATGTCAGTATTTTCCTTTCTAAGAATTTCCTAATACTGTGCCAAATCTGGCTGTGGAACTTTCTGGTCATGACTAGGTACTGGAGCACAGCTCTGATGTCTTACTCTTGGCTACTCAACCTGAAACTATAAAAGGTTCATGGTTTGGATTGAAACTTTCACCACTAAAGGATATAATCTATGTATGATCTCATTTAACTCTTGGAACATCATTCTGAGTAGAAATTCACATTTCCACTTGAAAGGCAAGAAAATTACAGTTCTGGGAGATTAATATACCTACCAAGAAGCATTCAGGTAACTGGAACAGGTGAGAGTAAGCTCATGTTAGAATGCCCAAAGCCACTCCTCTTTCAGTCACAACTTGCTTTCTAGTTCTCTGTAGACTGTGTTCTTACAGTATTTGATATTTGGAAACCAAACCTTACAGTAAATAATCTCAGAAACTGCAATTATTTTACTAATAATTATACTAGTTATACTGATACTAATAATGTATTATTAGTAATTTTTCTACATTTAATACTCTACCAAATATTTTTAAATGCCCTGCTAAGGTCATAAATTTACTATTACAACAAACATAGCTAAAGTATCAACTTATGAACATCACAGAGATCTCAGTTATTGGCAGGTATCAGTGCTCTGATTACATCATTGACCCCTCATCCCAGTAACTTCTCACTCAGCTGGAAAATGCAAGAGGTATCTAGCTTGCTTTGAATTAGTAACCTGCAATCCTGTAAACTTATCATTTTTTTTTTCAACTTCTGAAAAGAACTTGAAGTGGCTTGCTGAGAACCAAGGTCAAAACAGAAAATAAACAACAGGTTTGTAGAATGTAGGGGAAGGGAAAAGACAAGCTACTAAATCTATTTTAAAATTTGAGTTAACATAGATTTTATCTGGTGGGAGGGAACTGACAGGATCTTGGATTATTATACTTGGACATAGAAATAGAACAAAAAACTGAGAAACTAAGAGGGTTAAAATGATATATGCAAAAAAAATTGTGCAGCAAGCCTATTATCTGAGATACTGCAAATTAAACACTATTGGAAATAGTAACATGCTCCACATTAGCACGGTGGAATAAGTAGGATTTTATATAAAAAACAAACTGTTTATTGAGTCAATCTCTATGTTTCTCTCTTGGCTTTATCAAAATGCCAGGCATTGCCATGGTACCTAATGCACTGCTTTCCTTTTTAAAAGCAGATGTCTGATTATTACTGCATAAAACTACTTCCCCAACATTGTTGGGGACTAAGGGGTTCTATGTAAATAAAATTTGCATTATAATTGGTTCACTTGAATAAGAGAACAAATCTAAAAACTGTTTTACTGGAACTCTTTCTCAGAAAGATCATTCTTTGTCTTATACAGATATTCAACATGGCTAAATCAGTTCTTGATGAACCAGGATCACCAAGACATCAGGGAAAGGCCACTTGGCCTAAAAACAGGCAGACTTGTGTTTGAAATTTACTTTTCCTGGTGTTATAAATTGAACACACTGTTTGTTTACTGGACATCATTAAATAAGGTATGAGGAAGCCCTTCCTTTGATATGTGAACTATAGGAGAAAAAAGAGCACTTGTGAACTAGTACTTGGTTTTTTGTTTTTAATGTGCAAAAGTGGTACATTCTGGAAAAAAATAGTTTTAAAAAATGTTAAGTGCCCTACAGCTCTTAAAGCTGTTATACCTTGCTTTTTAATGATAGACAGATGAATATTTCATGTGTTACCATTAATATTTTATTATGTTTGCAGTTTTTCATCTCTAAATGTGTGATTTAAATTACTTTTTTTCTGAATTACTAAAAATAATTTCAGTGTTTCTTGATATCAAGGTTTTGAGAATGCTAAATTACACCGTCAGTTAATGAGAGGAAGAATATTTGAATTTACTGAAACAGTTGTATGCTTACTAGTTTATAATCCACTGTTTATAATAAGAAAGAATCTGGATTTTTTGAAATACTTATTATTATTTTATAGTAAATGAAAGCTAGTTACTTATTAGATGAAGCAAAATAAATGTTTCTTATATTCTTACATAAAATGTTTTTTAAGTTTTTTAACTCCCTAAACATCAGTGAGTAACTCAGTCTCAGGAACTTAAAAATACAAACTAATCAGACGAGCAGGATTATTGTTTAATGTGAAATGTGTTAAAAGTACATGCCTTTATTCTCCTGAGGACATAAAAAGATATTTAGACAAGGCATTTAGGACAGGAAGAATGTTTCCAGGAAAGGGAGGCCATAATCTTTTCTTTAGTTAAGTTTTTGTAAAATGGCACATAAAAAAGACTTGGTTTCATCTGCACAGAGATTGTAGAAACATTTCAATGTCTGCATCTTGTATTTGTAGCAGTCCCATTTATATCCTAAAAGCTCAATCTTGCTGTTTCTAATTATTTTTTGAATGAACTGTCAAAAATATTTAGGTTTATCAACCCAAAGAATGTTTGTCTGGTCTCAGAGAGTGTAGAGAATAAAATGTTTCTTGAACAGAAGTATGGAATTCATTTTCTTATCAAAAGTAGAAGCATTATGCTGAGAGTGTATCCTGACAAGTATATATTAGGCATTATAAGCAACGGGCTTAAGGACCTCCTGGTCATTTAGAGAAAGACAATCCTTTTATTGTGCTGGCAAAAATGCTTTTGGTTTCCTGCCATTAAACCTAAGTGCCAGTGGAGGTTTGAGCAGAGCTGAAATAGTTCTAGACAATATACTCTTTAAGAGAATAATACATATCTGTAAGAGTACTTTTATTTCCTAAGGAGATGAAAAATTACATGTTTCTTCATCATATGTGAGGAATGTGCATAATTATCTCCTCCTGGTGAGATATAAATTTTTCTATCTACTTTAAACATTCTGCATACTTCTTGCCTAGAGAGCCAATTCTACCAATTGTGAGGGGGAAAAAAAGCCCAGAAGACCCCTACTAATTTCTGCTAAATTAAATGGTAGTTTCATGGAGAAGTTTTCATTTAATTTATATGATCAGACTGTGTTAAGTAGAACCAGACTATGAGGTTAAACATTTCCATATGTTATAAAGGCTCAGAACTTTTCCTGAAAGGAGACACCATTCTGAACTCAGACATTACCTGCTGCTTCAAGAAATGACTGCAAAGGCACCCTCTCCTCAGCTCTATGTGTCATAGGCAAGCACACAGAGGACAGGCTGTCCCCTAGCACTTCCAATCTCCTGGGAGGGCACCTACCTCTGCCACACTCCTGCACTCCAACAGCCACCAGATTTTATTCCCTGTCATTGCTACTTGCCTTCATCCTCTGTGCAAGGAGTGAAGAATCAGGTAAATTCAGAAAAAGAAGGCAATATTAACAAAACTTTGAAGATCTGGGTCCTTGTTCAAAGTCCCCCCTGAGCCCTACAAATGCTTTACAACTCACCCCTTGATGATATGAAATTTTGGTGACTACAACCATCCCCTCTTCATTTTGTGCTCCAGAAGTCTGTGAGACCTCAATAAGTCATGAAGAATCCTAATTTCAAATCCAAAGAATCCAAAGTGATGATAACAAAAAAGAATAATTGATACCTGAACAAAGGTTAGTATTCAACAATGGATAAAGATTGGTATACCTTCCCTTCCTCGGGGCTTTGTTGACATGAATTGTGAACGTCGTCTTCTCTTACTAATTTTCCAGGCCAGGACGTCAGTCCTTTGATTTGGCCCCAGACCAAGTCGCCAACGTTGAACGTCCTTGGTCTATAATGTATCAACTCATTTGAAGAGGGGGAGTCTGGATTCCTTAGGTCATCTTCACTACTAATACTCTTAGCATCTGAAGGGCTAGGCACACACCCATTAATGCTTTTGGCATTAAAGTCTCCATTGTAATGGATGTAGTCTTTGACCAAAGAACTTTCCAAACTATTTGAGGAACTTGGAGACTGCTCCTCTAGGGCTAGGTCTTGCTTTGTGGTGCTCAACAATTCTCCAAATCCCCGACTCTGAAGAGGTCTGTTCCCATTAATATGTGCACATCGTTCCACAGTGTTCTCCAGTCTCTCCTTAAAACTCATCATAGTTCTTTTGTAATTATTATACCTGAAATTTTCCTCCAGAATTTTATCCCCTTGACAGTTTCTTGGCGGTAACAGTATTGGGTGCTGTTCCCCAGGCAGAAATGGCAGTGTAGAGATATTGTTGGGCCTTTCATTACAGGGACTACTGTGGATATGGCCTGGATGGTCTAAAAATTCCTCACACTTCCACCTGTTGCGCTCCCCTCCGGGGCTTTGCTCCCCATCCCATTGTTTTTTGGATGTGTGACAACTTGCTGACTTGAAATATTCAAACCCATCTCCTTCGTTGGAGTTTTTCCCATGGTCCAGGGTCTTGGGCAGCCGAGCCCCTCTTGCATTCCTCAGCCTACTATCATGATCGACAATGCCCATGTTTCGTCCATGAATGACTGCACTGACAGCACTGGGGAGACTTAATGGGTCGCCAATTGAGGCAGTGAAGGCACTCATGGCACTCAGAGCTGGAATGGGGCTGATCTGAGTAGTACTGTTGACTGCAGTGGTAATGACCACCTGCATTCCTTTGCTGGCTGCATCAACGACTGCTTTGTAAATGGCATCTACAGAAGCATCACCTTGGCCACCCATAATAAGGCCATCCTTCACCTGCTGGCCAAGGGATGGATCAATCCTAGGTTGCAACTCACAAGATGCATCCTGAAAAGGTGGAAGTGTAGTGTTTGGATTCTCAGGAAGTGCTGTGAGCCCTGGTTGAGTGCTTATTCTTTTGTTTAGGAGAGCTGCATCTTCCTGCATTCTCACCTTAAAGAAATAGACAAGAAGTAGTGTGAGACTGAAACATTTTAAACATTTTTAAAAAGACTTTTAAAAAGAGATTTTAACTTTTTTCTTTCCTTTTTTATTTATATATATTTGACATCAATTGTAATCCCCATGGATTTCCCATCACCACTTCACCAGTGCACCATCACCTCAGTCCCTTGTGCTCTTATCTGCCCTCAACCCATTCTTTTCCCCTTCCCCACCAAGTGAAAAAAAGACTATCATTTTAAGATTTACTAAAAGACAAGCAAATCTAACAAGGAAGGAAATATCATGAAAGAACAAAATCCAAAAATGAAATTAGAAGTCACTAGAAAAAAGCTTATGCCTTGATTATACTGTTTCTTTGGCTAAAACCATTTAATTTTTTAAAAATCACAATTACTAACCATACTTTAGAAAAATTAAAATTGAGAAAATTGACTACAAAATGTTTTCATGTGATGAATCCACATCATGTTATTACAGGTTTTGCAACTTGGTACTTAAAGGAAGAACAAGTCAGTCACTAGTACTGCTCAAACTGTGAAAGGAATCAGATTTTGAAAATGATTTCTAATTCCTATTGAATGCATTAATAGGAAGAAGGAGATAGAAACATACACAATAATATATTTCTAATATGATACTAAGTTTTTGAAGTCTTCAGATAGAACACCCACTATTAACCTTGCCAGTCTACCAGGGAGACATGTCCTCACTGTCAATGGTGATGCTGGTTCTCTATAGAAGAGAGTCTCAGCTGGAAAGAAGGGGAAGGGGAGGGATGTCCACTGGAGTAGAATATCAGTGTGCAAGACAGGAAGGATGAGTACAGATTGAAAAAGTTCCCAAGGTTGTTCTAATTTCACCAACCTCCTCTAAGAATTATTGCTCCAGACACTTGATACTTAGAATTTTTCCACCAACTACTCTCTTCCTGTCTTCACTTCTTCTTGGACCTTGGTCCATCAACACATTATCTAGTCTCTTGCCATTACTCTCCATTTTGTATCAATTCAACTATCTGCCTTATCTATATAAGGATTTTTGAGTGGCTATTGGAATTTATGATTTCTGAGAAACTCAATTCTGTGATTTTCATCCACTTCTTCAAGACAACTGCTACATCAAGCCAGCTGTTACATTGTTCTTAGTATATCACCTTAGCTTGAAGTATATCACCTTATTAACTGCCAAAGTATTTAAAGGGAGAATGGGTGATCAGTTCTTACTAACAGCTCCAAAAGAACCACTGAGATGCTCAAGCAAATAAAATAGAGTTCATCTTTTCTAAATAAGATTATATAGGTCTACCTAATGTTTTTTTACTACATAATATTTTTACTAGATAAGTGGATATACCACAACGTATCTAAGTATTTTTTTATTGATGGATGCTTAGTTTCTATTTTTAGTATAAATCATGTTGTAGTGAATATTCTGGTAAGTGTCCTTTTTTCACACAGGAAGATTCCTTTAAAATAGATACATAGAAGTTTAACTCCTGCCATCAAAGGTTACATATATTAAAACAAAAACAATAAACTGACAAATTAGCCCGCAAAAGGACATTTCCAGAATATATTCAGACCAAGGATATGATTTAAAAGAATCCACTTTTCCATATCCTTATCAGCAAGGGATATAATCAATCTGATTAATGTATAATATTTGATTATTCTTTTCACATTTATTAGTAATTTATTATCTTTTATTTTCCATAAATTTTGTTTCTAGTTATTGTTCATTTTTCCAATCAATCATCTTTCATCATCCTGGTTTATAGAAGCTCTTTTTATACTATGGATGTCAATTATTATGTAGTGAGCAAGTATTTTCTGCCAGGTTGTCACTTTAACTTTGTTTAGAAGTTTTGATCATACAGAAATTTACAGGTCATATGTATTCAAGTTTTTGACTTACTTTGTATCTTGCTGATAGACACAATCCCTAACCTAGGATTATTTTTTAAAAGCTTCTATAAGACTTCTTGTATTTACTTCATGTTACTCTTTCAGAATGTATTCAGTTTGTAGTACTGAAGGAAGACCGTGTGTCTGAATCTAAGGAGAGCGCTGTAAGAACTGGGGCTGGGAACAAGGCAGGTGAGGCAGATTAAAGATACGGACTTCAGTCATGAGAGCAATGGGAAACTGTCAAAGTATTTAAAGGGAGAATGGGTGATCAGTTCTTACTAACAGCTCCAAAAGAACCACTGAGATGCTCGAGCAAATAAAATAAACTCACACAAAATAATGGAATATTTTAACAATGTTCACTGTTGAGAAATAATAGTAAGCAAAGGTAAAATAGTACATAACTTCCTTCTTGTCTCTTCCCGCAAATGAAATGTTTAAATAAACTTAGATATTGTTTTCTACTAAAGTATCCCAGGAAAGGGGAGTACCTGAAAGTTCTGAAACAGACAAGCCATGGGGTTATTGTTAGCTGGGCAAGGAATTGTGGACTGTCCTTGAAATGCCTGGAGATTCTGGTACCCCTGAAGAAGTTGCTGTTGTTGCTGATTTGGAGGAAACATCTGATTGTTGTTTAACAGCGACTGTAGATGTGTCAGTTGATGGTTATTCAAAGTATTGTTTATTGAGGACATGTCACCTATAGTTTGAAAAACATAAAATGTAAGTCAATGTGACTCTTTGGAGAGCTGATGCCTATCTTTGCACCTATGGATTCCTGAAACAAAAAACTAAAAACTATACTTACAAGGTAATTTTTTCTCTTTTTTCCCTCAAAGTCTTACTAACTGGTAAGGAAAACGTAGTTTTATTATTTAATTTTGTCTTTCATTAGCTTTTATGATTTTATAAATTACTTTGTCTTTGTTCTGTCCACTAGCCAATCCTTAGAGTCAATGTTGCCCAATTCCTTAAAACACTTTTTATTAGAGCACCTACAAATAAAGGTTGATATTAGTCCTAAAACATTTTAGCAATCTAAATATTTGACCATATGATTAAACTAGGTGGGTCTGGATAGGCCTTAATTATAAACTTTAGCTTTCAAGTCATAATAATCCATAAATACCATCAAATGAAACTTGATTTGGTCTAGAAATAAGTATTTTGTTTTTAAGTAAAAAGTTGGTAACCTAAAATTAAAACTGTAAAGAAACCAAAACAATTAATTGGCATAATCATTAAAATTAAACACTGTATAATCAGACAGGATTAATAACTAAATTTAAATTAAACTTTAATTTAAAATGTTATCCTGAGAATATCATAGGAGTTGTTCTGCGACTTGAAACATGTACATCTGTAATGCCATTTAGATTATGTAACTATTCTGAATTCAGTGGCAAATAGAACTAATTATATTACATTATAAAGATATCCATAAAAATCTGGAAACATCATTTAAAAAAATATTGATATGTCCTTGATAAAATCACATATATTTGTGTATGTTTCCAGACATTATGGACACATTTCTGTAGTCTATATTATAGTTACCACCATCAGTCAGTTGACTATACATTATTTTCTAATTTTTTTGTGATTGGGTAATCTCCATGAAGATTTCAAGTCACAACTTAGTAAAGAGTAATATTAAGGTCTGTTTCCTTGAACTTGGGCCTTTACCTTTGAATGTTTTATGCCTTGTTTCTTATTTTGCTGGATAAACATTTAGTTTTGTTTATTAAGGGATCACCTGGAAAAACACACTTCCTTGAACTGTTTCCATCCACAGTGCAGCTGCTCATACTAACCCTGTGATGCCACACCAACTAAAATTCAAATAAAAGTTATTTTAAAGACATGCCTGTGCTTTATTATTGGATAAATAAGACTCTACTTGGCTTAAGAGAATGATGGGTAGGTTAGATTTAGGTGGCATCAGAATTAGAAGAGAAAGCAGATTAAGATATTTAGTATTGCTAGAATAGGGGCAAAGGAAAAAGTCATTTTCATGTTTGTATAACTATGGTTGTGTGTGGGTGTTATTATATTTAGTTCCTGAAGCAACTGTGACATAACAAAAACATTTTTAAAAATAGTGTGACAAAATGGAGTTTTAAAAAGAAGAAAGTAGAATTAGAAAAACGTTTCTTTTGTAAAAATCTGTGAAAAAATTTAACTTACCAAGCAGACCTGTCCCCAGTAGAGGGTTAAGTAGCTGTGGCACCACAGAGTTACTGTTGAGTTTAGCTGGACCAGGTGTATTCCCAGCATTATTAGATATATTCAGCAATGTTTCTGCCATTGACACCACTGCTGTCCCACCAAGTGTTGAGACAGTCAGTGCTGCCACTGCTGATGATGTAGTGGTTGTGGTAGTGGTTGCCTGGGAGGAAGTTGCTATGGAAACCTCTGGATGATTAGCGTTGTTGGCCGATGCCGAGTTCAGGACACCTCCCAACAGCTGGGGATTCAAGGCCATTAATCCTGAGGCCCCAGTGACAGCTGGGAGGAACAGGGGGTTAAAAGTAGTGTCACTGCCTGCAAAGCTTGGTATACGGTTCCCCAGGGGGTTGGTTAAAAGGGTCTCAGCTTGGCTGTTCTCTGACTGATCGCTTGGCAAATGGTCTGGTGGGGCTGTCATCTGTGTTAATGAGGGTAAAGGGGTATTTTGCTGTTGCAAAAGATCTGAGATGGTCAGATTGAAAGATGGCAGGGGAAGCATGGCAGCTGCTTGGGCTTGGTTCTGAAGCAGGGCCGCTAAGATCTGAAAGTGAACAGGCTGCAATACCTGCCCATCCATGTCACTGGAGAGAAAAGCTAAAGCAGCGTTTACATTCGGGTTGAGAAAACCTAAAGGGTGGAGGTTGATCTCAGACTTGCCTTCTCCTGCTGAAGGCTGGAGGATATTTAATAGATTCTGGTTTAGGAGATGCTGTTGATTCACTGGCAAAGAGATAGGTAGAGAACTGAGGAGGCTGGGGTTCAAGGGGTGTGGAAGATGGTTGTTTGAAGTGCTGTTGGATGGAAAATGAAGTGCATGCTCCTGGCCAACAAAAGGAAAATCACTCCCAATGGGCAGCTGACTCTGCAGTGGGTTTCCAGCTGCGGTGGCGACTATAACACCGTCTTGAAGGACAGATGTTGTCTTTGTGATGGCAGGGTGGTTGGTGCCGGCTATGGCTATGGAGGATGATGGTCCTGAGCCACCTAAAATGAAGAAAAAGAGACACTGATTAATTATGGGTGTTAAGGAAGACAACCCCATAAAAATACAAGTTGCATTTCAATTAATTCATTCATTTCCCTTTTGTTGATTTTTAATCAGATTAAAATTGTAATCAGAGATGACTTGACATTTGCGAATAAACTTAAATTTCACTCTATACTTCCTAACCTACTTTGAAGAGAAATATCTTGTAGAAGTTTGGCATATTAGGTGATAGCACTGAGATTTAACCCTTACGCCACCAGGGAGGCCCAGAAGTTTGGCATATTAGGAAATAGCTGTAGCTATCAAGTAACTTGCTAGTTACAGTTAGAAAAAGTGAAGACTAGGGACTCTTTGTTTTAGTTCATTCAATTTGGAAGATAAAGGAACAAACCTTCATTTTTCAAAGTGTATTTTTTCATTAAAAAAGTCTTTGGTCTTCATAATACTAGTTCTTAGTTGTTTTTAGTGGGAATAAACTGTAATGTTCTTGAAGAGGTAAAACAGAAAATAAAGAGCACTGATGGAGATAACAAACATTAATATTTTGGTGTATAGATTTTTGAGCTTTCCTACCTGTATGGAGATACATATGCAGATTTATGTGTATCTATATACAATTTTTAAAAACAAACACATTTTTAAACAAAATAGAATCATGCTAGTATGTAACTTTTTTCATTTATCAATGTTATTGTGAATATTCCATGCTAATTAATATTAACTCCAGAACTGTTTTTACTAGTATCATGTATGATAGACCATAATTAAATCAATACCCAGTCACAGATACTTTATGATTTTTTCCTATTGTAAGTAACCCTAAGGTAATCCTTCTTATTAATGTAAATTTGCCAGTTTGCTCAATTACTTTCTAAGGACAAATTCTTAAAAGTAGAATTCCATGGACAATAGGAATTTCATATTTTAAAAGTTTGGGATACGAACTGTCCAGAGAAATTGATCATATACATTCAATTTACGTTTCTATAAACAGTGTTATGACAATCTTTTGCTCACTAACATTGTGTTTTATCATTATTTTAAAGTCTTTGTCACCAATAGCATAAAGATACTTTGTACTAATGAGCCCTCAAATCACATGAGTTTTCACTCAAGTAATATGCTTTTTCTTGGAGTCTTTTGTTACAGATGAAATTAAAAGTATAAAATTTCAGTTTTTTATTATAATTGCTTTAGTTGTTCTCAATCCAAGTTGTACAATAGAGTTATTTGAAGAACTTAAAAAAAGCAAAACTCCAAAGTCTGGACCCTATCCCAGGCCAGTTGAAAACCATTTCTTGGGGTACAGCCTAAGCAGTGATATTCTTTGAAATTACCTCTGGTGCTCCAAATGCAGAAAGGGTGGTGTGGGGAGGGCAAGAGTCACATTCCCTTGAAAAGGAGCCTATAATCAATTTTTGCATAAGTCTTTCCCTAAGGAGATGCACTGATTTATGTAATACATACATTTAGCAAATATATTTATTATAAGCATATGCATTTAATTTTATGTTGAATTTTTAAAAATGTATATGGTATAATGAACAATACCAATTTTACTGAAAATAAAAAAATAATTCAAACACTGCTACTATGTCATCCATCATAACAAACTTTATATTTGCTCACATTAATTATGAGACCTTACCCAAATACACAGAAATATTTCCATAGTTCCCCAAGTATAAGTTTTATTCTTAATGTTTTCTTCTTACAGAATAACAAAAGAATTTTTCCTTTTTGATAGATGGACTTTGCATTAATTTAGGGAACCCTTCCAATAAAATTTGACATTTAAATTTTGACTTTTCATCTTTATACATAACACATGAATGATCATCTTTCCACACATGATGCTTCTTCTCTAGGAATTTTTTCTTTAGGAAAAATTCCATCATTGGTATGACTGTTGTGAAAATGAGAAATAGGTAAATATTTGTGTAAAAATCTATATAAATAAAGGGAGTTATCTCTGTGAACATTATGATCATTAGTTGTAGTTAGTAGTAGTGATAGAATAGTGGTAGTAAATTTAAATTAACACATCCAACACACTTCTAGACTATAGCAAGCCTGTGATTTTCCCCAGCTATTATGGTCTGCATTATTTTAAAATTCTCAGTGTTTCATTTAAAGAAAGAGACTTTTTTCTAAAAACCCACTTGAAAATTATAAATATTTATGAAATATTAGCATGAAATAATGACTATGCTTATAAGACTAGAAAAGGGGGCATACCAAATGCTGAAGTAGGCATATGGCATACACTTATTTAAATATTAACTTTGATTTATAATAAAACATGAATACCCTAAACATTTCATTGTTTCTTAAATCTTGCTGTTTCTATAGATACTGTGCTTCATTTGCATTTGGAAACTGTCTTTTAAAACACACTAATAAAAAGTCTTATTTACTAGTAACCACTCTTTGGGCCTTTTGCCCTATTTGTAAAATAATGGGTGACATATTTAAACGTACAGATCTCCATTCCTCTAGTCACACAAGAACACATTTTCAAAATTCTCTAGCACGTGCCTGACAAGATTTTGTAGATGAAGGACTTCCCTACCAGTTATTGTTTTTAACCTCTATTTTGTAAGAGAGAGACATTCATACTTAGGATAAAAGGCAGTACCTGTTTGGGAACATTATTCTACAAGTTCTCTCCATCTAAACATTCTTGAGGATTGATACTATAGTTACTGTGAGTGTATTTTTGTGTTATAAACAAGATGTTGTGAATACCACAAACTTGTTAAGGGTAACAAGTAAAATCAGTATTGATTTTGTTTTTCTAATTTTCAACAAATCATTTCAACAAACAGGCATACTCTGCTGGACAAAAGGATATAGATACAAAAAAACAAAAACAAAACAACCCAAAACAAACTCAGAGCTTAGGCAAAGTTAAACACACAGATCTTTTGATTTCCTTTTCCTTTCTTAAATACACATTTATTGAAAGCTTATTATGAGCCAGGAAAATTTTAAGTTCTTTTCATAGAGTTGGTAGAATTATAATACAATATATTAAGAGTTATAACATGGGGACAATGAAACTGGTGGTGTAAGGGAAAGTGTGCAATTGGTAACATTTGATCTGGAAATGAGAATGAACAAGAGATAGAAAGGAATTCTAAGTGGAAGCAAAGTAAATTAAAAAGGCAAGGAGATAATAAAGTGTAATAGAGTTTGAGAATAGTGTATTCTCAAAACTACGAAATATGACTGAAAATATTGTATGTTTATCACACACCCTGGTCTTCCTATATGGTCAAACCTGCTGCCTTAGAAAGGAGTGAAGAAACTTAAAATCATCTTTCTAAACTCTTAAGGGAAAAGATCATTTATTTCCTGTTGTTTTTCTAAGACATAAAACAGTCTCTAACACATAGTTGGCATTCAGAAAAATGTTGGTTGAAAGAATCTATTAAGAAGTTCATAAAATTTGCATTCTCTTTTTAGGAATCAAGTTAACTTGATTCTTTGAGTGTGAGCATGTGTGTTATGGAGAAAGGGAGAGACTATCACGTGTATGTGGAGAAAGTGAAAGCTAAGAATTAAAAAATGTAAAAACAGGAAAAACCAACTCCATTTTGGGCCAATGTTAGGAGCAAGGAAAAAACTGGGAGATGACAAGTAACTTTTGAAAAGTCCTAGGTGTTCCAAGGTTTAAAGTCACCTGACAGAATAAGAGGTTCATCTTAAAGTACTCTGACTTGATAGCCACTCATTAATGCTTGGGTTATTCAAAGAAGTACATGAATTTGTATGAATAAAAAATCATAGCTAGATGGCAATGGAGATTGCTTATTTCTGAGCCACTTAATCTTGAACAGGCATTGTCTTATGAAGCTTTCACAGTTCCGCATAAAAACTTCTAGTTTGTTGAAGTATGTGGGGAAAATGTTTTGTTGAAGCCAGTTGTTTTTTTTAGGGAAGATGTTTTGTGCTCAATCTAATGAAAGAGATGGATGCTAAGAGGTTTCTGCTTTTTGCTTTCTTTTTAAAAGCAAACTGTTCACTAAAGATTTAGTACTTAAGTAACCAAAAAGCAGCTGGGAGTCTAAGTTGGAGAAGTCCTTTAGTTGGAAAAAACTGGTTATTTCACATCACCCAGCAGCACAAAGAATTGGCTTTCTATTCTCACAGTGTCTGTTGCTTTGAAGGAAGGTAAGAGAAGCATAGAAAGTCACCCAAATAAACTTTTCTGGCATGAGATTACATACTCAGACACTCAATCAGAAACCGAAAGTCTTGTACAATGTGGAAAAAATAGTGGCTTGCATAGAACTGATTTCTTGATGTGAGGAGTGCTCTTTGCCCATATATTTAATCTATGATGTGTATTTGTGTGTGTATATAGAAATAGCATCAGTAATTTTTAAAGGTTTACAAAGCATGCTCTAATTTCATTCTTATCTTTTCTGACTCATAAAAAAATTACTTTTTAAAACAAATTGCTATATATTTCTCTTCTTCCTGCTTACCAATATACTTTGAGAAAAGCCATTGCTCTAATTATGCGAAACATTTACATGGCACTTATTTATAATATTTTTACATGTCTTTTTATGTGTAAAAAGGTCATACCAAATGAACCAATGAGGTGCCTTTAAAATGTCAGTTTGATATGTCTCTAATTTTGAATAAGCACTACTTTATACTAGTTCTTCCAAATTGCTATATCCAAATATTGATTTTTTTTAACCTATAAAATTTAAGAACCTAAGAACTAAATCATGTAAAAGTTACTACGTCATCATTTCACCTTTATCATTTCTTTGGCAAGTATACTTTAATTGCAAACAGGGTCAGTGTTAATCCTTAATAAAACTGAATGCTTCTGGAGACAAGAGAACATATCATGCCCTAGTGAGTTTAATAAATAGAAATCACTTTTCCCATGGAAATAAGTAAAATTTTCTCTTCTGTATTAAAAGATAACTTATGTCAACGCTAGATTTTCCAACAAGGTATTATTTCTCCGAGCCTTAGTAATGGCTTGGTAATATTTAAAAAAATATCCATCTTTGTCATTGTGCTTTGGATCTGATGTAAATTCCTAGCATTATCAGAAGTAGGGAGGAAGCACTTGGAACCAGTGGTTCTTTGTTATCCACAAGGAAAGGAAGGAGGGACCCAAAAATCAAAGTACTTAGGAGGAAGAGGGGGAAGGGCTCAATGGCAGTTTTTGAGGAAGTGTTCTCCACTCTAAAAGGGCCAATCTGCAGGAAAAGATGAAAAGACAATGGAAAGGAATCTTTGACTATGGTGGCTGAGTAGCTAGGTCTACATCCAGATCGGTCTTGCAGTGACAATGAGAGAGTGATTTTCTTTTGCTACTTGTCATTTGTATTTCCTTTCTTAACACATAGATTTATGCAGAAAACTACTAGAATAAATGAATAAGAGCTTGAAATTTTTCATTGTTTACTCAGGTAATAGGTTTTTTGTTTGTTTTTTTTTTAACGAATGCTTTTTATCACATTTTTAAAAATATTTGTTTTAAGGAGACACATGTTGACAAAAGAGATTAAGTTTCTTCCTTGGTAAGATTTCTGTTCTTTGAATATGTACTATATTAACCAAATGCTTCATTAATGTTACAATCATAAATTTTATCTCCTTATTTAATGAATAGAACCAGCTGAGTCTCCAGATTAACAGTTAACTTTGTACCTTTCCACAATATACAATTCAATTCTATTTGCAGTGCAAAGTAGATTTTCAAGAAATACTTGCTGTTTTAACTACCTCATGAATATTTTAAGACAGTATTTGGACCTACTGGGGACTGCAAAATCAATTAGTATCTGCCAACTATTCATACATAAATAAAAAAGAGAAAATTACATTGTTTAGTTAGGGTAGTATTTGGTGGAAATTGTTTACAGATAAATGAGTAAAGTCATGTTCTGTTAGTGGGTGATAAAATCATTTCAGTAGGTGTGACTGACATTAAAAAATAGAAAAAGATAGGATAGGATAGAATGGGATGGAGAGTATTGGTGTATCATAAGTATTAAGTGTTTGTTATACATTAGAAATATATCTCTATTGGATGGGAATTAAAGTTACACTCTCAGTGTTAGAAAAAGTAAAAAATAAAATTGGGGAAACACTGCTTTGAGATAAGACCTTTGAGTTGCTTAGCTCTGAAGGAGATGGTGTCTGGAGTTGTGACCCAGGAAGCAGATCTATCAGACTATAGTGTAAAAGGTGTCCATGTGGAGATGTGCAGCACAAGACTTCCACTCTAGGGTATCTGTGATGGATACTCTTATACCTTTACCAGTGGGTCTTGGATAGATATTCCAAATTTCCCTGGACTAGTTCCAATCCCAAGAACATCTCAGCAACTCCTTCAGACTTCCGTTGGCTAGTTCCATTTTTAATCTGTGAAAAGGTTAGTTGCTTAAGTTTGCATGAAGTATATAATTCTTAGAAAATAACTTTTACTCTTTGCTTTGTTGGCATTAATACTATTTGATATAAGTTCCCAGAAGAGTTTATAATTTATTTAGTACTATATGAATGTGGAAATCTATTTTGATGACACCACAGGGATATTTTAAGCATTATTTTTAATGAGTTAAAATTCTGTAGCATTAACACTACAGTCTAGAATTTGGGTATTTTAAAAAATTGTTTCTATTTTTTTCAGACCACTGGATTTTAGAAAATAGCTTAGGCATCTCCTAAGGAACTGAAGGATTTTCAGTTTTATAAGGATTTTGGTTTTATAAGTGAGCTTGGTGTATTGCAATAGAATAAAATTCTTCTAATTTGAACACTGGGACAATTTATTTCTTGAAAGATACAAGATAGGTCATTGAATCATCAAACACATCATACCACTCCGAGTTCTGTTATCACCATTTTTTACACAGACGCAATGTCTAAAGTCAAACATATTTTAACCCCCTTTTTACATAAGAAAACATTAAACCTGGAATATGTAAAAGTGGTGTAACCCTGATATTAAGAAACCTTAAACAGTAAGGCATTGTCTGTTGTAAAAGTATCTTACAGCAAAGAATGGCTCATTTTGCAAAAATTTAACTAAAAAACACAGATTTTAATCACACAATTGAGAATTTAATATAACTTTGGTATTTGTTTAGAAAACAAGGGCAGAGGGCAACTTTTAATCTAGCGGTCTCAGATATGAGATGAGGAATAAAATCTAGGTATTTAAAAACTTGGGTGGAACAAGTTTAAAAAACAACTCTACTATTAATTCAGTCACAACCTTCACTCTACATAAGACTAGAAGATTATTTCTACATAAACTTCCCATATCAGGAGAAGGTTCATTTATATAGCATAATCCATCCTTGAGCATTTTTATCCTGTAATCTTTCTTCACATGTAACTTCAGTGTAGGGAATAATTTCCCTTTTTTTTTACTGGCATCTTCTGAGAATAAATATGTACAACCACCCCCCAAAAACAAACAAAAAAACCCAAACCAGGTTCATTACTTTGCATTTTTACTCCAAAATGTTCTTTTGTGGTCTTACTTCATTTTTTATACCTACCATATCAATGCCTGTAAGTTTCAGTCAAATGTGTTTTGTGCTGAAAGAAAACACCTTTTTTTCCAGAGGTTAAAAATATACATAAATATTCATGAACATATATTTATTTGTAGGTTTACTCATTAGTCAATGTCTATCTCTAAAAATTAAGGCAAATAAATGTTCGGGTGATATTTTTCTTCTGGTTTAAACTCAAACTCTGCCCCTTCAGAGGATTATATTTTCATGTGTTTAGAAGAGTTGATTAAATGTTTTCTATTAGAGAAAAAAGAGAATATGCTAAAACATTTTTAAGTGAAAAAGTATATTTAATAACTTTATCATATTGGAGAAGGTCAGGTTCAGTTACTAAGTTAGCATAGTATTATAAATCTTTTTGTTTCTTTGGAAACTGAACAACCACAGGGCCATAGAAGGGATGGGTTCTCATGTGGATACTGACAGGGCTAAGTCCTCTGCAGAGGCCCAGGTTACTGGCATGTGTATTTTGCTCCATAGTCAGCAGGTGGGCAAGTGTCAGACGGTCAAGAAGGTATGGCCCTTAGGAAATTAGTAAGTCAAGGGTACTTGATTTTGGATTCCTCCCTAAACCAAATCACCACAGGAAATGTGCTGAAACCACTTAAATACTGAAGGTTGTCTCCAAAAATTGAAAGTTGCTTTAAATGTACACTAATGATGGACTTCAGAACATACCTGCATTCATTAGTTTCAGTGTTTGGACTGAGAATCAGGAACTTTGGGTTTCATTGCCAGATCCACCAGAGCTTTGCTTTAGAACTTGAGGAATGTCACCAAGTATCCTACCGGTCAGTTTCTAAATCTGTTACATGAAAATATTAAACTTTACTTGTAATTTGATAACCAAAAAGCTAATAGAAACCTGTAAACTTTATAGTGCAAAGTATTTAGAGAGCTTTAGTGGAAAGGCAATTTCAAAACACCAAGAAGAATTAATAAAGCCTTGTATATTCCTAAGTTTTAGAAATGTTCTTTAGGAAACACTTTGTATCTTTTATCTTAAATTTTTTTTTTACAACCTTTGCCTCCAATACCTATTGTTGAATTGTAATATATTTAAAATATATCACTTAGAATTCAGATACAGTTTTAAAAAAATCAATATTTGGGTTGTTTATGACAGAAAAACTCTCTTTAAAAGAAGTTTCTGAAGATAAATTACCAATCTCATTAAGCATTTTCAGAGCAGAGATTTCCTGTATTTAATTGATATATTAAGGTAACATTTTTCAGTTGCTGCTTAGGAGAGTGGAAAAATGGCATTGGGTTGAGCAGGAAGACACTTGAGCTCTGTCTAGTATCTATAGTAGGATTGGACTATGTTACCTGTGGGTCTCTTGTACCCTCACTGTACTATCATGCTTGGGAACCCAGAACTAGCACCTCCATTGTCATTTCCTTTGAAGGACTACTGACACATTACCTACTAGGTAATCCACTCTTACTTGAGTAAGTAAGGTGATACCAATTCATTAAAATAAATATCACCAAATATGATTCACAAATAAGGGGCAGTTCTCCTGGTATTTTGAACATTTCATGTGTACTAACACAAATATTTTAAGTCACTGTATTAGAGTCCAGAGAGAGATAGTGGACTTTTGTCTAAAAGTGCATCAGAAGTTTATAAACATGGCTTTAACATGCATCAATGTGCTTTAATTCATTACCTGCTGGATGTTTTTTATAGATTTTGAAAGTGAAAACAGCTTTTTTAACATTAAATGTTTCAGATGAATAATTTATGCAGCTGGGAAGAAAATGGATTTTAGAATGAGATACCTGAGTTTAAATCCTAATTTGAGCCATGTATGATCTTGGACAGTTTTATGAGTTCTCTGAGACTCAGTTTATTCATCTATAAAATGGGGATAACAAACCTTATATTTTGGGAAACCATACAAATTAGAAATAATATAGGTAAATTACCTGGCACATAATGTATCCAACGATAACTCTAAGTAACATTTCAGAAATAGAATGTGTTTTTCTTCTACTAAATTATCATATGCTAGGAATGCCTAGCAAAACTTACAGGGTTAGCTATGACTGTCGTGTTGTCCCACTCTAAATGCTCAGCCTTGGCATGTACTTGATGGATAAATAAATATCAGCATAAACGACTATTTAGCTAAGCAATTATAATGACAGTGCATTCATTGACACAGTTCACTACATATCAAGGAGAAACATGGCATTAGAGACCTTTTCAATATTCAGTTCATCAAAAGCATTATATTAATTAGTAAAAATATCCATTTTCATAACCAGCTGCACATCAGATCCATATACATTAATTAGTATTTAATTTTATTAGGTTTAATATTTAAAAAGTTTCTTATTTACCTACTTTTTAAAATCATGCATATATTTTCTGTTAGCTTACACATGATTGG
Organism: Galemys pyrenaicus; assembly: GCA_019455555.1. Taxonomy (NCBI): domain Eukaryota; kingdom Metazoa; phylum Chordata; class Mammalia; order Eulipotyphla; family Talpidae; genus Galemys; species Galemys pyrenaicus. Next base: position 2,118,218 of record JAGFMF010011870.1, on the reverse strand, counting down.
TCACATCCATATCATTATTGGACCCTTATTTTTGTCCCTTTCAGCCTTTAATATGCTAATATTTTTCTTGTATTAAAAAATTTTCAACCTGTGTGTTTTGACACTCTCAGCACTGGCACTCTAGATCTGATGTTTTACAGAGATGCATAGAACAAGAAGATACATAGACGTCTAAGACTATATAAAATATGTCTAAACTTGACAATTAGAAGAAACAATATAAATAAATGTTGGTCTTTTCCTTTATAGATGAATTGAAATACATCATTAAAAAATACATACACTTCGCAATATGAACTCAGACCTGAAACAAAATAAATTGAGGTAAAGGGTATCAAGATTTAAAGATATACAATGAGACTAGAAATGTCTCATGTAAATGATTGAAGTTATGTTTAATAAATATTATGTATTTTAAAAAGTTACTGACTTAATATAACTTTAATCTGATAAATGCTAAGATTAAATTTTCATTTGTGTGGAGTTTCTAAAATTATCTCAAAAGAATACGAGTCATTGAAATATTGGGAGCCCCTTTGGAATAAGGATCCTGTTAAACAGATAAAAAAACAGCATCATCAGATTACTTAGACTAAAAATATCAAGAAGGCACTAATAATTTCAATTATCTTCTCAACCTTATATTCTTTTTAACACAAGAGGCCAACAAACAATTCTTCATCAAATACTGACATCAAAACAGAACACATAACACAAATTGTGGAGGATGGCAGGTAGAAGTAGTGACACTAGGAAGGAAAATACTTGAGTTTACTATCAGCAACAAAGACATAAAGATTATAATGTTTTCCCAACATGGTGGTATAATACAGACTACAAATCTACATGATAGCTTATTATTAAAAGCTTCAGCAGTTTTCTCATATCCAGTAGCAATGTGGTTTTTAATGTCCACTGTTTTCATATCTGAATAATGCTGTCTACAGTCAGCTTTTATTTTCTCCGTTATTTCCCATAAATCTCTTAAAATCATTAGTGTTGGGTTTTGGGTATTCTTTCTAATTTTTTCATGGTCAAAAATTTCTGATGTCTCAATGAATTTACCTCTCTAGTGCTTCTTTACAGTTTTTATGACAATGTTTGAGGATCCTATTGCACAAAACACAGTTCTTTCTAATGTGTCTACTTTTAAATAAAATTATCTCCTTCATTAATAGTGAATGGAAATATGCAATAAATTTGGGTTCAAAACCTTAATAGTAATGGTAAAAATATGGATTAAGTTCTACAAGAAAATTGTAAAACAGTTTCAAGATCAAAAATTCTGGAAATCAAGTTTTCAAGCCTTTTTTTATTAGAAAACTTAAATTAGTAGCTTTTTTTTTTTTTTAGAAAGGGAGTGGCCAATATCCATTTTTGAATTTTCTCAAACAAATAATAAAGGATAGCAAACTAGAATAAGAAAACACATTAGAAGACAACTTTCTATTTCATACAACTTCTAGTTACCAATTCCTATCCATTCACCTATTTCTGGTCAGCAGCAAGAACAAAAGAAATCCTTTTTATTTTTGCCTTTTTGGGTTTTCCAAGATGAGCTTCATTTACCTGAATACAAACAAAAGCTAGGGGAAACGGCTTTTATATTGGCATAGACCGAGTACACGTCTCATGAACCAGGAAACCCTGCCTTTTATGGCTTCTTTTGTAGTTTAGAGTCCATTGGTTATACAACCAACTAAAAGTGAACAATATTTAAAATGACACAGATTGACAACGAATAACGGAAACACATGGAATCTCCTTGACTGTTATTTTTTCTAATAGACAAATCCCTAGTATTCTGTAAATAAATTTATAAATACTTAAGAAATGATGAGAATTTCACAACGGGGAAAGGACCATTTCTTATCATAATAAATATTTTGGTACAAATTTTAAAAAACGTAGAAAAGTTTAGTACCTTTGGGTACTTTTTTCTAATAAAACCATACCTGCTTCAGAACTTGTTTGATTATAGCTGCTAACAATGCTGTTTGGTATCACTGGAGTGGAGGACGTTGATATTCTTGACTGAGGTGGATTGGGATGTAATGAATTTCCTAAAGCCATGCCCGACTGACTGAGCATCCCACAGTTCCCGCTAGCCTGAATCTGATTTATTAAACCTGCAAGATGGTGGTTTGGGACTGGACTGTTACTGTGAACAAAGTTAGTGTTTGCATTGTGGCAGTGCACGGCTTCCCCTCTTAAAGGTATGTTCTGTGTCAGTGAATTCTGAAGAACACTGGAGTTCATATTGGGATCTGTAAAATGCAGCTGGTTAGCAGAGCAAGGCAAAGCAGTATTTGAACCCCCACAACCCGGGGTACTATTGCTACTCAAGTGAGAGCTTTGACAACTCATAGACTGTAGTAACTGAGACATTGAACTGATGGGAAATGAGCCCTGACCCTGCTTCCTTAGCAAGTCAGGTCCAGGCTTAGGAACTGCAGAACTATCCATTTGAGACTGTCTGAGCAAACTCAACACTGTGGTAGGTGGCTGTTTTCTTTTCCGCAATGAGTCTTTTTGCTGAGACATCAGCTTATCTCTTAGTGCTGCTCGACCACTTTGCCCTTCACCTGTTGGGAGAAGCATGTTGGCAGTAGGAGGGAACATGGTGTTTAAAGTGCTATGTCCTTCAGTGTTGCCACTGCCAGCAACAGCTCCAGAATTGCTACTGCTGCTACTGTTGTTACCAGCAAGTTTGGTTTGATTTGCTAGCTGTGCTTTGGCTGCTGCTGAGAGTAAACTACTTGCTGGAAAGGAGGCAGCATTGTGCTGGTTCAAGATCTGATTTAAAGGCATTCCCAGCAAACCAGGCTGACTCTTTACAGAACCACTTCCGGCAGATGCAGTAGGAAAAGCTGCACTGCTTGGGGTATTTAGTACATTACTCATTCCAGCAATTAATGGGTTAGGAATATCCTTGTACTGATGATGTCCATCGGACTTGGTAGAAGGGCTTGATGGCATTGATGGCCTTGGGGACCCTATTGTTGACCTTGGTGACCTGGGTGGAACCTTAATACCACTACAGGTGGCCTGGGGTCCTAGAGGTGGCATCATGAAATTTCCGTGATCTGATGAAGTGGAAGATGAGCGTGATCTTTGGGGCGATGCCTCAATCCTTCCAATTCCAGTCCCCATCATGTGCACTGGGGATGTCACTGGAGAAGGGGACAGGGAGGTTGAAGCTGAATGCTGAACTCTTTGTACATGACTCCCGTGATTCATGTGACCAGGTTTTACAGTTGGCAAAGGGAGATTACTTGGCAAAGGAACAACAGCAGGAGGCATGCTTACATTCATCACAGGTACCTGAGAGTGGACATTTGAATGGAAACTAGTTGGATTAATGATAACAGGGTTCTGATTCACCGGTTTACTAGGAATAGGGTCAAGAATGCCAAGTGGATCTTTCTCAGATGTTAATGGCTTTTTCTGAAGAGCACAAGAAGGTGGAGGAGGGGGTGGTGGGCCTTGGGGTGGTTTGTGGTGGAACATTGCTCGTGGTATTTCCATATTAGTTGAAAAATTACACAATGGTTTTTTCATTACTGGACTCTTTGTAGTCAATGTTGGGGAAAGAGGTATATTAGTCCTTCCAGCCATTGCACAGGATGACTGTACAGGAGAACCATGAAGCATTACTGAAGGTGGAGAAAGAGGAGTCCTATTCAGGTGAATAGGACTAGAGTTGGGAGCTCCATGAAAACCAGGATTGTTTCTTGTGAAAACATCAGGGCTTCCAAGTGGGTCAGTCCTTGGAGAGACTGAGCCATCTCCATATATCTGGGAACCTGATGATGCTGGGCTGGGCAGGCCTCCATGGTTGCCACGGAATGGAGATTTCTGCCCATGTTCACTGCTGCCCAATCTCTGCCGGGGGTAGACAGGGTGGAGTTCTTGTTGCTGGCTTCCAGGCAATTCTTGTACATATAGCCTTCCCATGGCATTTGATGATCCCATCATTAATTTGAAAGGATTCTTACATTCAGGCATTACAGAATTTGTAACTCCTTCATGAGACTTATTTCTTATGGATCTTGGAGTTGCTGCCCGGGAAGGTACTACTGGAGTTGCATCTGATGTGAAAGAGAGAATAAAAATTTGTTAGTAGTCTCAATTCTTTTGTGCTGTGGGAGGAAAAGAAGGAAATGAGGAAGTGAAAAAGAGAGGTCATCTGGAAGTAGAAATTTGCAAATTGCTCTTATGACTATGGAATTAAGAAGAAATTTTACATGCCACAATAAATGATGACTTAAAAAGTGCATATTATTCTCCTTTAGTTTACCAAAGGTTCTTAGTAACTGCTTGTTATGCTTGGTTACCTCTTAACTGTCGAGAAAGGATGGGAATCTGAACTGGTACACACTGACTTCACCATGCTAATACTATTCAGAATATGCAAAATCAAGATTGACGGAAATGATGTCGCTATAATTGTCTTTCATTTGAATATTTTGAACAACACATATAATAAAAATTATAATTTTTGTGGCTTAATATTGTATTAGGTGATTTAAATGAGTTGCCATTCTCATCAGAAAATCTGTTACTTTATGTGTGTTTTTGTTAACTCACTGAAGCCTCCTCAGAACAGTGACAGAAACTTTCTTAGTCCAACATTTTCATTGTGAGAGTAAAGGAGTCTATCCTTATGAATTAAAGGAATGGGATTCTGAGTCTTTTATAATGAGAGCAAGGAGAACAGTAAATGCAGTGATGGTGCAATCATGATTAGCTGCACATTAAGTCTGTAACTTGCAATTTCTTTACCCTTAATCAGTCATTACTTGAAAAACAGCCTTAATCAACCAACTTAGGTAAAATATTGCCGTTCTTTTATTAGGATAGAATTCTTATGCAAAATTTATAGTGCTAAAATCTTTAGTACTAGGATCTAATAGAGTATTCTCTTTATACAGAGTGCACTGCTCCCTTCCTGGCTTTTGGAATCGTTTCAGTTCTGCTGGAGATCAGACAGAATATGAACAACAAAAGCAAGTTGGCCCATCACACAGAATTTTCACTTTATCATGTCAGAATTCTAGGTTTAAGTTTTTTTAGTCACTACAGATATCTAACTATTTTATAAAGTTGCACCTTCTAAAATAGCGATGGATGGAAAATAATTTTTATATGCCAAATACCATCAGCTGATGTTGGCTGCTTAGAGAGCTGTATTGAAAAGGATGATGGGCTCTGCTGGGCTGGGTGAGAAAATGCCAGTGAGTTTATTTCAGGTACAGGAGATAAGAGCAGTGTCATTCCTATGCTAAGACAATATATTAGCATGTATACTTGGATTATTGCAATCAGAGGTGTATTTAAATTGAAAATTGTACATTTAAGCTAAGTAAACTTTTCCTACATGAAAGGTAGTATACAGATCAATGCATATCATAATAATTTCTAAGACAATGGTTCTTAACATGGGGTACCCAGAAATCAAGGCAGGGTGTATTTATGAGGTAAGAGAATACAGTGAACATACATTTACTTTTTTTTAAAATATGGGTTTTCCGTCTCTAGCATGTAGGAGGTCCTTTGATAAAGTGAATTATGGTTAAAATAAACTAAAAGTTGAAAACCACTGGTATAAGATAGTCTCAACTGGGCTTGTTTTCTTATTAAAGAGAGATATTTAAAGCCTGTTATTAAGGAAATAATATATACAAATATTTGGGTCATTGTGCTTAGTATATAGTGAAACTACAGTTGTTTGTATTAATATAACTAGCATTATTACGGAATTTACTCTGTCCTCTTTAAAAACAAAACCACTGACTTGTATCTTCTTGAGTATATAATTACCTATGACACAATGATTAAAAACACAGACACTAGGATTTTTATATTCAACTCAAAAAATTTAGATAGTAGTGGTGATTTATAAGGGATTTCTTCCCTATCTGAGAAAAAATAGCATCTTCAAAATAACAGAACACTAATAAGAACAAACAAAAATCATATAGATGCTATGTTACAGGTAGGGAGAAGTAAAGTATAAAGAAGAGTTGGCAAATATAAAAGTTAGGCATTCATCAAGTCCTTTCATGTAAGTTCATGTAGATCTTTCAAAAGAATAAACAGAAATTAAATAAAGGTGAAAACTACTATATACTTATTCTTAACTTTTAATTATTTAAATCTCAGTCTTATGACAGCATAAAGTTAAGAAATTAAAATAAATACCAGAAAAAGATTACAATTAATGCAATAAATTATACCATTTTCAAAAGGGATGGGGAGATATCTCTTATACCTGTACTTTTCTGTATTTATTATTATTTTCAGTAATGAAATTTGTACTGATAAGGTATAAAAAGGCCCAGATTAAGATTTCATTAAGGTCATTAAGAAGGCAATGAGACACACTTTGTAGAAAGAGGTAAAATTTGATACAATGGTTGTGAGAAGAGCATCAGGCAAGTGCATACATATACACATTTGAAAGGTAATAAGCAAACATGAAAACAGTTACACCATTGTGAAGGATAATGGCAAGTTTTAAATAATTTATTACTAATAAACATGCCATTAAATTATTGGAGTATCTTTTTCAATTTAAATGTAGCTCATTAAGAGGAAAAGGAAAATTCCCTAAAAGAATTTTTTTCTTACATACCTTAGTGGAGCAATTTTTTCTGATCACTCCTGTTAAAGTTTAAAGGTTGGAGGATTATTGGCAAGGAAATCTTCATTAAAAATTGCCAAATTTATTTCTCCCTACCCTCTTCATGTAAGTTCTAAGTGTGTATCTTTAATTACCTACATCATGTCACAATTGTTTCTCTTATGGTCTACGGCTATCAATAATTTGACTCTAATTTACCTATACATATTTAAACTTCCACTCAAGTAGATTGTTTCCACATCACCCTTTAATTATGCTATAATCATTCTGTGACAAATATTTTCTGATTCACCTCCTATTTCTAAACCCTACCATTTTCCGGGGCTGGTTCAACATTTAGTTCTGCCATAAAGCCACCTTTGATCACCACAGATTATACTTATCCTTATTTTTCAAAACTCTGTAGAAGAATATCAATTATCCTTTATAAATATTTTATTCTGAATTACTATTCAACTGTAAAGTAGACTGTGATACTTTGAAGGGAGTTCATATTCTGGCCCTTACAAAAAGAAATTCCTTAGTTTCGAGTATAATTCTATATTAAGAAAGGAAAAGGGTACTTTACCAATGGAGAAACTGGACAGCTGTAACTTCAGTCAAGCAATACAATTTAGTATCATTAATATGTGATTAATGGATATTATCTGCCTCCTCATGAGGTCATAATATCATTGACACAATATTCTTACTAAAATGTGTTCACCTGAGTATAATGATCAGGCAAATCCAAATTCACAAACATTCAGTAAAACTGGACTCTGAAAATGTCTATATCATGAAGATTTAAAAAAAACTGGGAAATTGATGTGGATCAGATTAAGGAAATGTTAACAACGAACTGCTGTGCACAATCTTTGCATCCTGGGTTTAAAAGAGTTATAATTTTAAAAAGCTATTATAAGTGATTAGGAAAATTGGAGAAATTTGAATATAGACTGCATATTGGATAGTAGTATTAGATCAGTATTAAGTTTCCAAAATGTAATGGACTGTGGTATATGTAGGAGAATGTCTTTGTTGAATATTTAACTGTAAATTGCCACAATATCTGCAACTTCTACAACAAAATGTTAATTAGTAAATCTAGATGAAGGGTGTATGGGTATCCGATGATTTGTTGTTATAATAATATATTTCTACAGCTTTGAAATTTTAAGAAAATGGAAGCCTGTGTGAGTGAGTGAATGTATGTATGTGTGTGTGTTGAGGAGGTATAAAAAGTTCCTGGCACAGTGATTTTGTGTTTCATGAATAGCTATTAAGTGATTGAAAGAATAACACTGTAAATTCTTGACAACATAGCTAGCTGTATTTTAGAATCTGATACTGTATATTCTAATTTAGACCTAGGAAAAAGGTTACATTTGTTTACTTTCTCTTTTATTAACTCATCTCTACATACTTGCACAACATTTGTATGTGTTAATCAGTATTTATTCTGCTTGTTAAACTAGATGATTTGGATTAAAAATTTTGGGAGACAATTTTATGGAGATTTTTCTGAGTTAATCTTCTATTTGTTATAAATGATCAAACTCACATAATTTTAAAACTTGTGCAAATTTGAAAAGTGGACTCAGAAAATGCCCACCAAAGTACTTTCTAATGACTCCTCTGCTAGGAGAGAAATGAGGGCAGACAGTCCCTAGAGCCTTTGCAATATTACATACTTGTTCCTCCTCCAGGACTGGTGAGCACCAGAGAAGGATGCGGAGCTTCCATGCTTTTATGAAGTGTGGCCACTGCAATGATTTTTCTTTTATGTATGCATAGCTTTGTGACATCTTCATCTGCTTTAACATCTTCTGCAGTTCTCTGTTTCACAGCAGCTCCAGGGTCAAAGTTAAACACCTGGAAAAAGCAGAGCCTTTGTTTAGACTATGTCTGCAAAAATAATAAAAAGATCCTTTTAAAAAAAGTTATGCATAGATTAAACCATAAATCTGAATAAATGTTCTCAAGTTTTTAAATTTAAGAAAAGCAACTTTATATAACTTAATGAAGACTTATGTTGAACTCACAGCTTTCAGGGGAGAGAGTAAAAAGTATTCTAATTCTAATATAGCTAAGATAAATATACAGAAAAGTATAATATCTGACAATGGTCCCAATTTTAGATATTTTCTGATGTTATAACACTACAGTAACAGATGAAGTACAGTTAAAAAATCTTAAAGACTGGCCCTCCCTGGTGGTGCACTATGAAGCAAACTGCAGCCACTGTAGCACTAGTTCGATCCCTGCTGCCGGCCAGGGGGATGATCCACATGGCGCAGAAGACCACTCCTGCATTGCCCGCTGCTCCCCTCAGCATTGTGTTTCAGTTGATCCGCCTGTTCTATTCTTCTCTCTGTCTCTGGTGAATCCTCACCTCCCGCACATCTGACATGTACCCCAGTTCTTGTATGCATAAATTTAAAACAAAAACCAAAAATCTTAAAGGCTGACATTACTATATGTTAACTTTTTATTATTACTAGATTACCTTTATACTGATTGAAAAAAATCTGTTACTATAACATTTCAATATATTTACTATGTATATGTGCTTGTAAGCTCTTTCAAATGCTTTCTTTTAAATGAGACACAGGTAAAAAAGTAAAAAGCTTTAGTTGTAAAAATAGCACTATCATAGATAGAATAATGACCTATCTTTGTAATAAATAATATATTATCACTTAAATTTCTTTCTTTTTTTAACTTTTTACCTGCAAAGGAATACAAACAGTTGCATGTTTTGGCTATGATGGTTCAATTTTGTGATTCTAGCAATATTTGTGGCAGATTTAACACCAGTGGTATGTAACTTCAGTACTAAAAATATTGCTGATTCATCAGTTACAGTAGTATAAGAAGATACTGTACTATTAAATGTTGAGAATGAGTATAGCTCTAATAAAAAGATGTAAAAGGTATTTTAATGATATATTCAATGTGATATAGGTTTGTCACATTTGAAAATGAACTATTTTCTATATTCTTTAAGCACTCCACAATTGCATGTAAATGACATATAATTAGATACAAACTTTAAAATACATGATTGAAGAAATAATATAATAATGAAATATCAAACGAAGGAAAGCAAATATCTGAAATGCCTGAAAAATAAAAAACTGCTGATAGATCGACTGTGAATTGTTACCTTGGGAAGAATAAGAGGACATTCCAAGCCACACTTGCATGTTCCGTCAGTAAGCAGGTATGTTTTAACCTGCTCCAAGCAAGATAACAAAGACCCACTGGGACTGTAAAAATAGTTTAAGAAAACATCAGGAAATAATTCTGACTGCACATACTTATGAAAAAAGACAAATCAGAGTCTTACTGCCCTTCCCAGGATAATATTTTCCCACTCAGGAAAAACACATTTTTTGGGTCAATATTTGTATTAGCTACTAAACCCTGGCGTTCTATACTATCACTCCCTCTTTTGAACCCAAAGAAAAAATACAGATCTTGATAGAAAATTAAACAAAGTATCTTGAAAACAGAGTGTAATAATGATGGGGAAAATGTACCCTAAAAGAAATGATAGAAGCCCACAAGAAAGAACGAGAGAACTATATGAAAGTAATCATCATATTACAAGATCTACTCTTAAAACTTGTTAGCAATGAAATTTAAAAACATGTTGGAGGAAAACCAGATGGCACTAAGTCTATAAAAGTTGAAGCTAACAAATTATTCCCTTTAATGTTGGTGCCACAACAAAGGTGATCCTATGTAAAAACAAGTTTCTCTTGTTTTTCTTGTGACCGTGAGTTTCCTTGAAGATAGGTTAGTGTGGCCAATTCAAATGATAGTGAAGAGTCACTGTGCTGAGAGACAGAAGTTAAGTAGCTGAAGGTCAGGTAGTTGGGAAATACTGTTATGACTCTCTGGGTCACAAAAGTCAGTATGATATGTGAGTTATTGATCAAGTTCAAGTCTACTAATTCAGATGTCTGGATATTGTATGAATGGGCAATAGATGGAACTTTATTATTATTATTATATTGATTTATAACTTATCTACATATGATGCTTTGAAAATGAGATATTTGCCATTCAAGAATTTTTTTTTTTTGTAGTTATGACTATTTGCCAAAACCTTCACTTACATCTTTTGGTAGAATTTACCTAGAAACAATACCCTGAATTTTGTACATAAAGCATTACAGGACTTGGGGTAGATTTTTTTGCTTTTACAGAACCATAGGTAGTAGTTTTGTATCTATAAATGAATGAGTTTTAAAATGAAATTCATATATTATTTATGGATAAATATAGAGGTGAGAGAAAAATCTCAATCAAAATCTTCAACTTTGTCAACTTATTATTTAGGCTAATAATTTTTTTTTCACATGCTATGCAATGAATAATAATTCCCATATTACTGATTTATGTTCCACCTCATCAGTAGGAGCAATGAGATGTTTTTGGAAGTCTGGTAATTTTTATAAAACTAAATCACCAAATAGTTACGTGCATACAGACTGAATCCTAGAGGAATTTAATTGTAAGATTAAACTTGAAGACAAGAATTCATGAATTCTATTAGAGCATTCCTCTCTAGACACTTTAAAAACACTTCCTCTCAGTCAGTCAGTTGGTTTCTTTCTCTCAGCTGTAGCTCTTTAATTAACTTTTGGGAGTAATAATTAATGTAAAAAATAGTTACAAGTCTTATGGCACAGATAAAATTTAGAAGATTGGAAGCAGGTGGGAAATTTAATGTGTAGCCTCAATGCCACCCTGAGGCAGGAGCAGCTGGAGACTAACCTGAAAGTTACAAGCAAACTGCACATTGAGAAGGTAGCTATAGGAGGGCGGGCTATGTTTCCCAGTAGTAATTTAACCATTTATATTCAAAGGAATCAAACCCATGGTGGCTTAATTTACTTGAAGGTAAATGATACCTTTTTTGGGCAAAGTTAGTTTCTCAAGTAATTCTTATTATACAGATTTGAGTTTTAGAATTCACACTAATTTATAATAACAGAAGTAAAGTCTAATCAGATTTTAATCATGAACAAGATAAATGAAAGATTTCCAGACTTAATGAAATATAACTCTTAGCAATCTGAAAGGCTGACCTATCTTTCAACGGGATAAAATTAAAGCCAAAAATTAATATCAAGATTTTAAAGTAACTTTAAGAATATATTTTCTTGCTATAAATGAGAACAATTAATATGAACAACAACACTGACATCTTGCTATATTATTTATGTAATAAAATATTTCTGGCAATGTGTTAGCATTAGTGATGGGAACACGCTGGAAAAATGATGTGTTCTCATCCATCTTATTCACCAAGGGATGTGCTCCATAATCCCTATTTTCTGATCCCTTTGTTCCAAGTAATACAGAACAAATTTTTAATACAAAAGAAACAATATACTTGTGCTAAATTTCAGTTTATAATTAAATTTACCTCAAGAAACACCTTATACAAAACAAACAATAAAGGATAGAATCTGAACTGGTTTTCTGAGTTGTTATAGCTTGAAATCACTTGTGTTTAATGGAAAACATTTCACTCATAGAAATACATCTTTCCACAAATGGAGACCTCTGTTGAAGCTGAGATAAAAATAACCACACTGAAAGTAATAGCATTTAAGTAAGATGCAATGTGATTGCTTTTAAAAAGTTATGTCTATTTCTAATCATTTCAAAATTACATTCAAAGAAAGATTTTGGGTATATTAACCTTTCATATGCTTATTGAAAGCTACAAAGAAGGAACTTAGGTGCTGATTATTTAATGATAATACTAAACCTTCTTGCCAACAGTTCAGTTATTCCATTCATCTTGTTCTAGAAGAGATAACATGCCACTGAAATTTAAAAGATCAGCCTTTGGTATTTTATTTGTGTGATTTTTACTTGTAAGATAAGAGCCATCTCCATCATGACTTCTTATTTTTTTTACTATTACATGCAAGGAAATAGATTAAAAATTGTACAGAATAAATGGAGGAAATTAATTTTAGTTAATATTAAGAAGTCTAATAATTGAAATACAAGCAATGCATAAAAATTCTCTCTAGAAACCTGAGGTAATTTACATTGCAAAATAGTATAGTACAGAACAAAAACACTTGAATATTTCTTGCATGAGATAATTTATTTGATATTATTTCAGGTGCTATTAGTCATGATATTTTGTCCCCTCAAAGGGGAACAAAGTCTACCTCCTTAGTTTTGGGACTGCAAACTGGCAGCTAATACAGGTAGGAATAAGGGCTCACCTGACATAAAGCACTCCATTTTGATCCACACGTCGCTGCCAACCCACAGGAACTTGAATAGCTGGAAGACCTCCATCCTTGTCCCCTCCGTCACACTCCTTGCCTCCATTCATTTTCTGTGTCTGCTTGGGACTCTCCAGAGATATCAGCAATAAGATGATATCCTTATATTACAGAGCATGGTGGCCTTCAAAAATGGCCAATGCAGCACAGTTTTTCTTAGACTGTACAAAATGCATTGGGAAGCTTCGGCTCAGTTTGGAACCAAGTCCTTGAAATCTGCCATAGTGGGAAAAAATCAGTTTCCCATTATAAACTACATTAAATAACCAAAATTTTATTTCTAAGGATGGTCTACATGGGTAAAAATGAGTGATTTTGATTAAAGAAAATCATATTTACCAATGCTGGTACCTGTCTGAAGTGGGGAGGGGAGGAGTGTAATGTTTTTAGTTCAACATTGATGTTGGACTAAATAAACTCTACTGCTTAGAAACTGGTCTCATTTTTTCAATGTGAGTCGATTAGTATTTCCAGGTACTACCCGCCTTTATAGGCCACATTCTTTAAACTTTCTCTTCATCTTCCAAACTGAATTCAAGATGTTGCAGGTTGGTTCCTCTGATGTTTTCATGTCTTCAAAATTCCAATAATGAAGCCTGAAACATATATAAATATGAAAATTATGTATTTAATGTTGAAAAACTGGGAGGCTATATACTTAAAATAGAATAAATTGCTAATTGCACCAAAGCACTTTAATGTCCTCTGCCATGAAAATCATGTGCTAAATTCAACTTGTTTTTTTCTTTCAAATTGATCCACTTACTCTAGTTAAACCCAATTCTTGCTCTTCACCACTTACAACTTTCTAATTATTAGAGACAGACCTATAATTATGGCATGACACATAAACAAACAGTTAAAAGTTCCTTTTAACTCACAATGAAAATATATCTATCACTTTTTACAACTGAGAAGTTGTGCTTAATCCAATCCCATTTTGATCATGCCTTAATTCTATATCCGCCCTCCTTTTTTACTTTTCCAATCATTATATTGATATTGATATAAAGAAGGAAAGGTTTTTTTTTTTTTAAAGGAAATTAACTTTTCCAAGTATGAGAAGCTATCTCCCCACTGTTATTGAATGAGTGGGAGTTGCTTTATAGTCTAGATTCATAAACTCCCTTGTATTAGGTGGTACTCTCTTAATTTCTTTATTGAGTCACAGGCTCTGTTTGGGAAAGACATATTGGGTTCAAACAGCAGCAATCAACGTTAGTGTGTGTAAGAATTCATCTTAATGAAAATTTAAAAAAGGATGGAAAATAAAATTTTAGAAAGATTTAATACTTAAGTAGGTTCAGGATGTAATGTTAGAGTTGCTAGCATTATTTCATGGAACAAAAAACTTTTAAAATTATAATCAACTTAATATATGATATGTCATTACATTATGGGACTCATGACACTACACTAAAGGATAAATGAAAAAAACTGTTCTAGTGTTATATGAGTAGGACTTGTGGTTTGTGATAAAAATTTCTAGTTCAGCTTCATCTATACATTCAAAATATGCTATAACACAACTTAAATGGAAGTGAGATGATATACTCTGGAAAACTGTTAAATGACTTAAAATTTACATAGAAGTATTAATTTAAATAAAATTTGGTAACACAGGTAATGTTTTTAAATAGGCATGGATAAATTAATCAACAAATTCCAACAATGTAAACAGATCCATAAATCGTTATTCCCAAATCAACATTCCTAAAGGTGTATCAATTTAAGTTAGCGCTGAAATTTTTTTTTTTTTTTTTGGATATCTTCAATGGGAAAGGAAGACCTTTAGGTAAAGGGCATCATAACATTCAGCCAAATACCTTAGTTGTACTCTTGGCCCTGAGACAGACTAAGTGTTCTGTAACAAAGTATATTTTCATTTAGTTGAAAGTTAAAAACCATAGTTCTGGCAAAAAATGGAAAAAATAACAAAAATTTGATGGAAAAATTGGGGACATAAACAAAATTACCAAGTAATAACACCTTTGATAGTGTTTCAAGCTGGTAGTAATTTCCATTGTTGGGCCTATTCCACACTTTTCACAAAAATAACCCACTAGTATAGCGTTCTATTTCTATTTCCAGTCACTGTATCTTTAACCATGATCCCTGCTGATCACTATATGTTTATTCACATTTCATTCAACCGTCAGTGAGCAGTTACTAAGAACTAGGTGCTATGCGCAGGGTGCAAAGGTGATAAAATTCTACTTTATCTGAAGCCCATTTTAATGTGTGGCAGCTCCTTGTGGAAGAAGATAAATGAAAGAGGAAAGGAGAAGCGGGAAGGATGGAGAGAGCAAGGAAGGGTCAATCCCTGTTCTGAAGGAATTCCAAGCCTAGTGGAATTCCCAAATCTAGTGGAAGATGTGAAAATAATACAGATTTTGTGGCCATCTTGGACTCTCAATTTGTCATATAGCAACAGACTCCGATGACAGAATTTTTTTTTTTTGCAGTTTCCTTAATGTACTTATTTTTAATGGTGCTTTTCCTAAAGAAATCCCTTCAGTGGCCTCTGATCATAAGATTGGACTGGCTTTCACTTTTCCTACAACTGAGTTTTTGCCATTTTATGCCCATTTTCTGATGTACGTGTTTTGGTTTTTTTGGGTCTTCCTGTTTTTATATGTGAACTCCAACTTCCCTGAGGCTGGCTGGATCACTCCATTAAGCAACAGGTGACTCTGCCAGATAATAACACTGAAGTGCTTCCTCTCATATCTTAGTTATCAAAAATACAAATATCTGATGGCTGACTTGCATAAACTAGCAGTTTCTCAAAGCATCATCCCAGGACAAGCATCATTTTTTTTTTTTAATCAACCTGTCTAAGTGACTCTGATACATGCTCAAATTTGAGAAACACTGACTTAGACTAATGCTCTTGAGTCCCTTCCCAGAATATAGCCCATTTTCCACCTCCACATTATACAGGCAGCCAGTCCTCTACTTCCTTTTGTTCCTGGGAGGGCCATCCATATTTTATTGATACCCCAGCCTTCCAAAGGCAGCCCAATTAATTATAACTATATATCCCTCACAGAGCAGAGATGCAGTAACTATACGGTTATCATTTATTTATTTATAAATGGTACTGATTTTGCCAACATTTATTTTTTGAATTTGGAAAATTCAAAGATGTTTAAAGATGAAAAAAATTAGACTGTAAACTGACACTAAAAATTAAACTGTAAAACTAATAGGGAGGTTTTAATAACCCTCTCCCCTAAGGACAACTGCAAAAAACCCAAAAAATGCTCACAGGAAATTTCACCAGTTCATTGCCAGGGGTGGAGGACCAACTTAGATATTTAATGAAGTTAGTGCTCCCTGTGGTTGTGCAACAGGAAGGAGAGGAAGCTGTGGCCAGGGTGCTAGGCTTATCTAACAAGCTGGGAAGTGGGCACAAACTGTGTCAGTGAGAGTGGAATCCAGACCTATGTGGACATAGGAACTGGGACCTCTGGCTCAACTGTGGAGAATCTGGCAGCTGCCACAGCACAGATGGTAGAATTCTAACATGTTGCTTCAGGGAAGACTGGAGAGTGACCTAGGTATCGTCATACAGAGAAATGGCAAGGAGGTGGAGCTTTAGAATTTGGGCTCTGAGAAGTGATCAGTCCTTGTTATGGATAAAAGAGAAAAGGCAATGTAAAACTCTCCACCTCAAATAGCTATTCTTTATCACCAAGATTGAGACTGAATCTTTGGACTCCAGTTTTCCATGTCCTCTCCTTCCCTTACCCAATACCAAGTTAAAGAAGATAAACAAAATAAAGCCAGGGAGCATATGAACACAAGACAGAAAAACTGAAAAAGAAGAATGAAAGTTCAGCAACTTATATAAATGATATAGAATTTGAGGACCTAACAAACAAAGAGCTTACAGTAACAATCATAAAGAAACTCAATGAAGTCCAAGAAGTTCAACCAAAGGTAGGGTCAACGTTGTAGAAAAAAGATCCAGATTGCTGTGTGTGTGTATGTATCTACAGTTTATTTACTAACTTCCCTTTTGTGGACATAGCTTTTTTCTCCTAAAGTTTTGATATTTTGCTTAAATAGAATTGCATAATTTTAAGGTTCTTAATAAATTTCTTAAAGTTCCAGGAAGTAGTTTCAAGAAAGCATTCTGGGACTTTTTCTCAAGCTTTGAAGCCCATGCATTCCTTCTTTTGCTGAATATTAAAATTGATTCTATTTGCTCCCAAGATTCTGATAACATTATTTTCTATATATCTATCACTTAAGATTTAGACAAGCTTTATTTTAATATTTTGCATTATAAAAACAAGAGTATCTTCCAAAATTAACACAAAAGTCACACATTCATAACATCTTCTCTTCAACTGTCCAAAAGAGTCCAGTACAACCTGCACTGATTTATATGCTTGGTTAAGTCCAATAAGTACAGGTTAAAACAGAAAAGATGATGTGTTATGAGAGGCTCCACCATCTACCTAGTACTCAGGCTAAAGGATAGATCTTATACTTAGGACATAATTAAAATTTTTTTACAAGCAATTCTAGCAGCAATAATAATTAAATTAAAATAATAGGGCATATATGTATGTGTGCTCTGAGGAGGATATATGCCAATAGTTCTACCAGTTCTGCTTCCTTTCAAAACAGAAGTTAGTCTATGAAAATTGGTTTTGTAGTAATGAATTTTGTTTACTTCTTTACAGTGGCTTCTGACCATTCAAAATGCAAGGCAGAGTCTACTCCTCAGAGACTACTATACTATAAACTTTTAGTACTCTCTTATATTTTGTTAATTCACTAATACCTGTTATTATCTGCTTTTTCTCTTATTTATTTCTCTCTCCCTTTAAGAATATAAAACTCCCTCAGAGAAGGGACCTTCTTTCTCACAGTCCCTCCTACATTTCTAGTTTCTAGACAGCATCTGCCCTACAAAGATGCTTATGTATGTCCTGAAGAATATGTAGTCACTATATTTTATATTGTGATTTTGCCATGTAGGCTTATAAAATCTTAGTATCATGTATCTAAAATGAAAGAGAGATTTTAAAAAAAGTCAACAGAAACCAGTGAGTATTGAAAAGTATATAAATTTTTGCTCTGTATTTTTCCCTAACAATTTCAGAATCCGAGTGATAATTTCTGTATAGAAAAATTATTCGAGGACTTTTGAGATTTATGTACACACACACACACACACACACACAGTTTAGTTGGGTTAACCAAGGAACCACTAATTAATAATGCAACTACACAAAAATTAAACTACTTCAGCAAGATGCTGGTTCATGCAATAGGCCTTTTTTCTCAATCTGCTTAACTGACATTTTTGTAACTTAAGAATAAAGTCACACTTTATGGAGTGTTAGATATGTATTTAAAAAATTATATTAAAAGTGCCATAAAGATAAATTTCAGAGATAGAACATCATGAAATAGTTACTTTCATGACTCTTTCTGAAAGACATCAACTGCCATAAATCTTACTGAATGTTACACAAACTTTATTAGTAGTAAAAATAATAGCTTGATTGTTGAGTCATATAATCTTATGAGTAAAATCTATTAAAATATTTATAATGACATCACACATTGATGTTGTGCTCAGTAGGGTGTTTGGATACACAGTAAGACAGAATGACTGTCCAATGAGCTATTAACTGAAAGAGATCAAATAAATTAGGTAAATCACCATACTTAATATACTGGTATTTATAAATTTAAATCATCATTTATGCTTATTTTAAAATTATGATTATAAACTTAGCTTATGAAATGTTTAAAGTTAAGTGAGAATCCATGCCCTTCTATTTGCAAGATCAGTGTTTCATGTTCTTCAATTGAGAAGGTCTCACATAAAACCTACGTCTATACTTAAATTCCAGTGCATATACAACAGATATAATTGAAATAAAAAATATTATAAACATTACCATTTTGGAGCATAATATGAGTAGATACTACATAATTATCTTTGACTGGATAACAAATGGATATACTCAATATCTTTCTATCATTATTAATTAAATTAAGCTTGTTAGATTAACCCTAAATGACTTTCCCCCTTTGCAATTCTTTCTCTGTATACCAATTAGTCAAAGGTCTCCTTCATAGCACTTAGCCCCTCATTCAACCTTCCTGTTTCGCCTTTCATTCAAGCTATACATACCTCAGGTACACCCTTTGTAAGAGACCTAATGCTTCTTCCGTGTTCTACTTATTCATCCCAAACTATCCCTAGCATTTCCATTTGTTTTATATAGCTGTGTTGGAATATACTAACACATTTTTCCTGCCCTGATCAATGAAGCTTTCTAGTTCCTAATTCCCCTGCCCTTTAAGTTCAGAAAATTAAAACGTTTGTAATTTGTGAAGTATCTCAGCCTACAACATATGGAACAAGGCTGAGCTGGTCCAGCCAACTCATAGAATCATGAGTATTATTTCAAATAGCCAAAAACTGTACTGAAATTAACTTGAACATAAATAATTGATTTTATAGACTTTCAATTACAGCACTGAGCAGCAATGTAGTTCTACCCTTTATTAGCTTGTGGTCTTGGGTAAGATTTAAAATTTCTTTCCTTATGAAATGATTATAACCTTATGGATTATTCTGGGGATATAACAAGAGCCAAACACATAAATATCCAAGTTGTTATTTATCATGTTATAGAAAAATTAATAGCACAGGGAAAATTCCATGATACTGTCAGGTGAAAAAACTACAAACTTGTGGGTGGAATTATAAATCTTCATATATAAAAATGTTACTATGTAGATAAGGGGATAGAGCAGCCTGTCTTTCCAATGGTTGTTTCCTTGCAGTAGGAACATGAGTGATTTTAATTTTCTCCATTTTCAAAATTTACCACAAGAAAAATATATTGGCTCTATAATCAATAAAAGTATTTCCAAAAATCAATGTTATATACCTAAAAGTTATTAATTCTTGCTCATTAGGGAGGCTTTTAAATGGAAATAGTCATGAGCTTTGTACAGAGTATCATGCTCTTATTTCTCTTTTTGTTTTAGTCAAGTAGAGAAAATGATATGAGGAGTAAGAATGGCAGCATTAACCTGGATGATATAAATAATAGAAAGAAAAATTAAGGTTATCCCTTTGATGGATTCTAAAATTTTTCATATTATTTTAAAAATTAATTTAATTTATTGTATGTGTTTTATCTTTTTGTTTGGAATGCTATATCCTGTCCTAACTCTTATTATTCACTAAACTAACTCCTACTTATCTCAGTTGAAAAGTCCTTTCTTAGTTTCCCCAAAACCTTCAAGCTAAATTGGGTTCTTCTCATAATTTCCCTTGTGATACTTAGAAATTCACCTATACCACACATAACTGAGTTTTTCTTTGGGTTTGCCATTCTCCATACTGTAAAGAAGAAACAAATTAGAACAGTTAACTTGAAGTTAAATTTTCCCTTTGTACCTTTAAAAACATACAAGCAATTGAAAATTGAGGTTCTGTATGCATATATAGAAAATACTTATGCATTTTATAGTCTGATTATAATTGCCCAATTCCTTGAGCTTATTCTTTGTTGTTGTTGTTCTTTCATATTCCTCCTAATAGTGAAGCCATCCGATATTTTTCTCTTGCCTTCTGACTTGTTTCACTGAGTATAATTCCTTCTAGTTCCATCCATGTTTCTATAAATGTCCCTAGTTTCTCATTTCTGATTGCTGAATAATATTCCACTGTGTATATGTACCACATCTTCTTTTTTTAATTTTTTTTTTATTAATATCTTCTTGATCCAGTCATCTACTTTTGGGCTTTTGAGTTGTTTCCAGGTCTTACCAATTACAAATAGTGCTGCGATAAACATAGGAGTACAGGTGCTCTTTTGGATCAGTGTTTTTGTGTCCTTTGGGTAGATTCCACTACAAAGCAATAGTAATTAAAACAGCTTGGTACTGGTATAAAGACAGACACACAGACCAATGGAACCGTATAGAAAGCACAGAAGTAAAACCACACAACTATGGACAACTGATCTTTGACAAAGGAGCAAAGAATCTGCAATGGGACAAAGATAGCTTATTCAATAAATGGTGCTGGCAACTGGTCCGCCATATGTAAAAAAATGAAATTGGACCACTATCTCACACCATGTACTTTTATATAATTTAATAAAATTTATCATAGGGAATATTTATAAAAAGTACTTGTCTTATTTACATAATCAATTTAAAAGTATACAAAAGCAAATTTAACAGGCAATATTCACATCTATGTGTGCTTTACTAATATTGCAATTCAAGATGCAGGTCAATATATATGTCAAATCATTTTTGAAAAATGTATGTTAATATTATTTTTTCCCCAAAACTGTTCTAAGAGAGACAATGTGAGTTATGCCCATTTGGGGCTATGCAATATATTGAAATAGTTATTATTTATGTGCCCTTCTACTATAAAAATATTTAACACTTTTCAATTCACCTGGCAGTGGAGTAATTACCTGGTCAATTCTGTAGAGAGGTAATGATAACTCCCAATAATACCGAAAATCTAATTACTTTTAAAGTAAAAAATTGGAAAACGCCTCAGCCATTAAAGACATCCACTTCACTTATTATCTTTAAATATGTATAAATATCTATGAATACTCAATTCCAATCAATGTCTCCAGCAAGTATAATTTAGTATAAAAGATAAATACAGTCTAATAAATTGTGTGATAAGCTCTCTCACAAAGCAAGAGGAGAATGATAGTGTAGACTCTAGAAATAAGCTAGAGTCCTAAGCTCTATGAAATAAATGATCTTTTACTGTTGTTTAGGTAGTTTCACAATACCCACAGATGTTTACTGGTAGAACAGGAAAAATTTTTCAAGGAAACTCCATTCAGTATATAGACTGCTCACTGGAATGCTGAGGGTGGCAGAGAAAAGTAGCAGCCAAAGAAAATAAATGCATAAAATGCTCAGGTTGGAGAGGAAGGATTTCAACATTACAAAACCAGGCATAGAGTATTTTAAAGAACATACTGAAGAAAAGCAAAATCTATAAAAAGTGAAGTTTCTAATATAACAAATAGTTAAAAAAAATATAAGGTCAAGTTACAAAAGCAGGGTTATAAACCATATCCCACCTGCACAAATATTTTGAGAACAATAATGAAAGTGAGTTAGTTGACAATGTTTAAATTAGAAGATTTCATATGAAAATTTGCATTTCCTGCTTTACCTGGGAAACTGGATAATGTGGTAACACTAGGTCAACATTCCTGCCTTGCAACAATTATCTGGAATGGAGCAGTGGCTGCACCTTCACAAAGGACTTGGCTCTCCAGTTCACTGCAGTGGTTTCCTGCTTCATTCCCACCAGCTTGGAGTCTGTAGGTACTTGGGTTTCCAATCTCTGGAAGAGAAAGACCCCTGAGATAAGGAATGAAGGACTGCCTGATTGTGGTACTAGATAGGAGGAATAACTTATTATTACTTTTAATGACCTTCTAATCTACATTTCATAGTTTGTTCACAATGGTGGAGGATGAATTCTCAGTAGATCATCATGCATTATTAGTGTGTGTGGGAGAGCTAGTAAGCCTGTTAAAAGCCACAAACACACAATTAACTTTCTTAGTGGAACTGAACTGACAGAGATGATGATCTTTCTTGAGTTAGAGGAAGTAGAGGGCATTGAGAATTCTCAACCAACTTTAATCCTCTATCTTTCCTTCTTTCTTAGTACCATCATTACCCATACTACATTATCATTATCTCATTAACTCATGTTGGGATCAAAGAATCACGGAACCAAATTGTACATTACCATAATTAAGAGTTATAAAAAAAATGGGGGGCCTCCCTGGTGGCATAGTGGGTTAAGCACTATGAAGCAAACCACAGCCACTGCAGCACAAGTTCAAATCCCTGCCGCTGGCGGGGGGACTGACCCACATGGCACAGCAGACCTCTCCTGCCATGCCCACTGCTCCCCTCAGCAGTATGTTTCAGTTGATCTGCCTGTTCTGTTCCCCACTCTGTCTCTGGTGGATCCTATCACCCCCACACCTCTGGCCTGTACCCCAGTGCTTGTATGCATAAATAAATCTTTTTAAAAAAAGAGTTATAAAATATGCCATTTACCCCCTGATTTTTAAAATTGTTTTCTTTAGAAAATAAAAAAAAAATTATAAGGGCTTTCAAAAGTGTACTTGAGACCTTACTACCCCTTATACTCTGTTTTTTATAGTCATCAGGGAGACACTGACAAGTTTCTTGGGAGAGTTCAACTCATTTTGTTCTATTTGCATGATAGTTACACCATTTGATTATTTAGTGGATTTCATAGGTGCTTTGAAATCATTAAGTTAGCTGATATCGAGTTAGATAGTATTTACAAGTCAATGGAAATAATAGCAGTCAATAGAAAAGTACAAACAGATCACCTGACTTATAATTTCTTGTAAATATAGATGGTCTGTGTCAGATTCTATAAAACTGCTATCCTTAAAAGCAGTGGCAAAGTTTATTTATTTTTAAATTGGAAGAGTAAGGACCACATCCTGGGTTATAGTCACTCTACAGGGTGCACCTCCACTTTTGAGGTGTTCTCTGATAGCCACTCTTTTTTTTTTTTTATTCTGGGCCAAACCAAGACAGGAGGATATTTAGGGCAAGGTGTGGCAACATGCTTGAACACTGCCCCTCCCCAGAGAGCAGTGAGGAGAGATAAAGGAGCAACTAAGGGATGTGGGACCAAAGGGTGCGTGTGTGCGTGTGTGTATGTGTGCATGTGTCTATCTATCTACCCATAGGCATTATAAGTAGTGTTTCAAGTATTATCTGTGAGGCACTGTGATGGATACTAGGCTCAAACAGAACACAGTCCCCATCTCAAGGGGCTAATTGCCTGGCAGGTTGACAGGGGGGAGCTGGGTAGTTAAGTCAACAGGTAATTATAACATTGAATGACACTGACTATTTTTAGTGTGGAGTGATGAATGAGAGCTAGTTCAGCTTTCAGGAATCAGCGAGAGAAGTGGAGGCAGGATATATTTAATGATACATAGAATTTAGATAGGCAAAGAAAGGTTTGTGGAAGACGTGAAATATCCAACCCATGCAAATGAGCTTAGTGCCAGAAGATTAATATTGAAGATTTTACATTTCTATCTGGTTATAACAATTCCAATATTGTACTCATATCTGGCTGGTAAGTGTGCATAAAGGTCTCTTTTTTTGGGTCTCATAACCTTGAAATGTGATGTAGCATTAATGAGTATTTTCTACAGGAAAATCTGGATGCCTGTCTCATGCCTGAAATAGAAAATTATGACCTGATATCTAGATAAGCAAATATTGTTTTCTAGAAGAAATACTATTAAAGAACGATGATTCACTTCAATAAGAAAGTAATATCATATGTGAGCACATCAAAAGCAAAAGCTAAAAGGGTCAAGAATATGGACGAGGGAGTCTTAGCTTATGGAGGAAGTAATTCAAAACTCAAGTATATTCTTTAACAAAGCAAGTCCATAGTTGTGAAAATAAGATGACTGTAGTGTTAAAGTTATTTTAGCCAAATGTAGAAATAATATTAGCTGACGTTTATATTACCCTCTTCTGAGAACTGGGCTGTGTATTTTATAAATACATATCTTAACTCATTTAATCCTTGTCACAATTGTAAGAGTACCAGTACTATTGCTTCTTCTTTTCCAGAGCTGAGGAAACTGAGGCAAGAGAAAATAATTAAGTTACCTTTTAATTTCCTATGTGATAATTTAATCTCCCTCTCTTTATTTTTTTCTTCTTAGCATTTATCACTATCTAACATACTATACATTTTTATATATCCTACTAATCTGTATCTTCTCTAACAAGTATGTCAACTCCACAAACATATGGGTATATTAGTCATCATAAAAAAAAAAACCTGCTTTTTTTTTTATAGTTTTTTTTTTCAATAGGTTCTCAATGGCTGACTCTGTGTCACTACATTTTCACTTCTTATAGTACAGGACACTATACAAGCTAGAGCAAAAATATCTGCTGAGTGAATGATGAGCACAATTAATCAGTAAGTATATTTTGAGCCCTTGCAATGCTCATAAGGTAGGGAAGTACAAAATACCATTAGCATTCTCAAATAAATTAACATTTAGAAATAGAAGTAGGTAGAAACACTTCTATATTTCACTCATCTAAGTGATGACTAAAAATGCTTATTGGGGTATAGACAAGAATATATGGGGAAGGGGATGATGGAGAGGGAATGTGGGTGGTTGTGAGAGGATTCACCAGAGATAAGAGTTGGGAGCAGAATACGTGGATTTACTGAAATACACTGTTATGGGGAGCAGCAGGCAGGACAGGAGATTTCTGTGGTGCCATATGTGGGTTAGTTCTCTGGCCGGGGATGGAAGTCAGGTCACAGCCATAGAGGTAAAAGTGCTGAGATTTAAACCCTAGGCCACCAGGGAAGCCTCCCCCCCACCCACCATCTCCCACATGCTTTTTTTTTTTTTTTAAAGATTTTATTTACTTATGCATACAAGAGCTGGGGTACTGGCCAAAGGCACTGGGGTGGGGGGTAAGAGGTTTAATCAGAGACAGAGTGGGGAGCAGAACAGGCAGATCAACAGAAATAGACTGCTGAGGGGAGCAGCAGGTGAGGCAGGAGAGGTCTGCTGTGCCATGTGGGTCCCCTTTCTGGCCAGAGATTGAACTGGAGCTGCAGTTTCACACAGAAAATTACTTGTTGAATAAATAAAGGAATGCTTGTATGCAAACCATATCATTAAATGCTAAATGACATGACATAAATGTACTATAGAAACTCATAGATGAGGTTACAAAATAGGGAGAACAGTGAACTTACAAAGTTTGCCACCTGTAATTTTCTAGCAGTAAAACTTAGAGTAAGACACTTAACCTGAGCTTTAATTTTTCAATTTGTTAAATTTTTTAATGAATTGTACCAGATCAGTAGTCTTCAAATTATTTATTTGTATTTTCTATTCTCTAACAAAATCTTAATGGAACTTCTATTATATAAAGCACAAAGAGATTTATTAGTAACAATTTACTTTATAAATCCAAATTACAATATCAAAATCTATCAATAAGAGTGGACTATTTTGATTAATGAAAAGTATGAAGTGAAGTATTAGTGACAGTTGTAATTTTAAGTCATTTTCATCAACAAATTTATTTCTGTATTGTTTGGACTATAACACTGAGACAATTCTGATTACCACAGAAAATCCATTGCAAATGGCACCTTTTAGAAGTAACTAATTTGATTTTGGCAATATTTATATTCTGCAAATAAAATGGCCTAGAAATCTGAATGAAGATCTTGTTTCCAAAAGTGAATGACTCTATCTAATCATTACTCATGTTCTTGTCATGAATACAAACTATGGGCAAAAAAAACTACCCAAATTGTAAATTAAGCAAGGAACTTTCCTTTAATATAATATCATCACATTAGTTTGTTATAGCAAAACTGTTAATGAGTGATAAGGATACACACCAGCAAGATGCAGCTCTGTCTTGTTTTCATTTATTGAAAGAATTAACACATGCTGCAGTAATACTCTTGCTTAATTTGATCTGGAGACATAATAATGGACTCAAGTTTTAAAAAATGCCAGCTGAAAATTTAAAAATAAAAATGCATACTCATGTGATGTTCAAATATCTACGTGAAAACCCACTGCAAAGCTTTAGTCAGCAGTCCATATAAATATATAAACTTACAGCGCAGTTTATTTTGGTTTCATGATGTGTTCATGTGTTACAATTTGGTATAACACATTTGAGTGTGCATGTTATTTTTGTAACGGTTTTAAACACTTAATATATTTTTAAACTTTAAATTTTTTCTGACATTTGGAAAACTGATGAACCTTTGAGCTGAATGTTTTTCTGATCCTATCGTTTATATATTCAAGCTAGAAAAGCAAGAATTTATAAAGATGATTCCAGTTTTTTTTCAACCCAATCTTATATATGTAACTGAGATAAGAGATCCATAGGATAGTGAAGTACCTATTATATTGAAGTGGAGAACTTGTGTTAGGGAGTATCATAAACATGGTTTTGAAAAACATGTCAGTATTCTTACTGTAAGGTGAATCTGTATGTATATAAGCTAAGAAGGTTTTGGTATCTTAGAGTCATAGCATATTTAATATAAGCAATACTGATCTAACATTTAGAAATAGAAATAGGTAGAAACACTTCTATATTTCACTCATCTAAGTGATGACTAAAAATGCTTATTGGGGTATAGGCAAGAAGTGTATGGGGAAGGGAAATAGGATATTATATGTGCAATTTCACTCCTATATAATCATTTCCTGATAATGACATATTCTGATTAGAACTATAGAAGAAACATTCTTAACTGACATCTATATAAACAAATCACTGAATAGAAAAAATAGCATTTTAAAGTAGAGAAATATTTACCTCTGCTTTTATCAGTTGAATTGTATGCTTTCTAAATTTAGATATATTTTTCCAAAGTTCTAATTTAGTAAAATGTTATATGAATTGATCAAATCTAAGTATGAAAATAATAATCACCATTTCCATAAAAATAGAGTTGAGAGCATAGCTCTTAACATCAGTAGCTTAAAAAAATGAGGTCAGATGAGAAGAGAAAGAGAAGAACCTTGGGGAAGGGAATTTCTAAAAATTTGAAAAATTCTGCATTTAGGTCATTCTGAAATGTCTTTCAGTTCTTGCCTCTCTCCCATTGCCCCTCTCCCAGGTTAAAAAAAAAATTGATGTCACATTATTGGTGTAAAGATAATGCTGTACATCAAAAGTAAATGTACAATTAGAGAAAGGCTTTGATCTAAAAAAGATTGCTGACTGAATAAACATTTATATATAAGTTAAAACAAAATGTTTAATTACAGGAATTTTTATTACTTTCTGCTTTAATAAATTTTCTCAACTAAAGAACCAGCTTCAGATTCAGAATGTATTGTATAAAAGCTCTTCTCTGTTGCTCCTACAAAGGTGATACTTAATTTGCTTGTGACTAAGAGACTAAATTTCATGATGGAATAAAGTTGTTTGAGAACTAAGGTCTATTTTCACTTGCTTCTCTTATTATTTTAAAAAATATGGAGAAGGAAATTATTCTATAATTATGAAATGAAAAATTTTTTGGTGAGGAATTAAGACTGAAAATAGATATACCTAACAATACCCTAATAACTGACACCAAAAGAATAACAGAATTATAATGAAAAACTGATCTACAGTTAACCTATTTGTTAGAAAGTGATGTCAAATAGGCAAAAAATTAATAAACATACATAAGAGTAGAGTTAGACATGCAAAATTGAATGGACATATAAAGAAAACTACATAAATACATAGAAAACCACATAAGAATTAGAAATACATACAGGATTGTAAAAATTTGCAGGGAACAATAATAAAGAGATTGTATTCTGGATCCATACAACAGTAAATAGATTGTACTCTGGATTCATACTTCTGGATCTAGGTTGTATTCTGGATTAAAATCTCAATCCAACTATTTTCTGTGTGACTTAAGGCAGGTTACACCTTTGTCCTTCCATTTCCTCATCTGTAAAATGAAGACAATAATAGTATCTACCACATAGAGTTGAAAAAATTGCTTTCTCAGACAAACAGAAACTGAAGGAATTTGCACACATTAGATATCTCCTAGAAATGTTGAAAGGAGCTTTCACATCTACTACAAGGAGTGAAGCATCCACAAAAAGATGGACAACGAGAAACAGAAAATGACTAAGGAAAATAGCAGTAGAAGACCTTCATAATCAACATAATTGAACTCACCAATCAAAAGACACAGAGAAAGACTGGCTGGTTAAGAAAAAATCCAACTTTCTGTTGTCTCTAGGAAATGCACCTGAGCCCCAAAGATAAACACGGGCTCAAAAGAGAAAATAAATCCCAGATGTGAAAGGACCCAAAGAAAGGCAGGGACAGCCCATGTGTACATCAGATATTTAAAATAGACTTCCAGTTGAAAAAGTAAAAAGTGACAAGGCTGAAATCAGCAGTACATAATAACTAAGAGTACAGTATATAAGAAAGACATAACACTAATTAATAGTCACCAAACGTGCATCAAAATATATAAAGCAGTTATTATCAAATATGATAACAGACAATGGCAGCTACACATCAGTGAGTGAGGACTTCAAAAATTACACTTTAACCAAAGGCACAGTTAACCAGAGGGAAAATAATAGAGGAAACAACAGCTTTAAAACAAAGAATTAGACCAAATGGACTTAGTATATTTACAGAGCACTGTACCCTGGAGAAAGCTTAATGCATATTGTTCTCAAGTGCCAAGTCTCAGGACTGAGCACATACTGGTCATAAAACAAGTATAAACAAATTCATGAGTATTGAAATCATACCAAGTATTTTCTTCTATTGCAATGATATCAAAGTAGAAATCAACCACAAAAAGAAAGCAAGAAAAACAACTAATATGTGAGATTGAACAACATACTACTGAATGACTCTGGAGTGAGGAAATAAAAGTGAAATTAAAAAATACCTTGAGACAAATGAAAATAAGAACACAAAATTAGAACCTATGGAACTTAGAAAATCAGTAAATAAAGGGAAAATATATAGCAATGCCAGCTCACAACAAGAAACAAGGAATAGCTGAAATAAAAATATTACTTTCCAACTTAAGGAACTAGAAAAAGAACAAATGAAACCAAAGCCAGTAGGAGGAAGGAAATAATTAAATTTAGAGGAAAAAATAAATGAAACAGAAAAAATAAAAGGCAGTCCAAGGAATAATGAAAGTAAAAGCTATTTTTTTGAAAAAGTAAACAAAAAACGTCTAGCTAATTTTACAAAGAAAAAAGTGAGAAAACTCAAACAGAATCAGTCATGAAAAAAGAGGATTTAAAAACATCTCAGAAATTCAGTGGGTCATACGAAATTACTATGACTATTTGTATTTAATTAAGTTGAATAACCTAGAAGAGACAGACAAATTCTTAAAAATATACAACATTCAAGACTGAATCAGGAAAACAGAACATCCAAACAGACTAATTACAAACAATGAAACTGAAGCAGTAATCAAAAGTCTCCCAGTAAACAAAGTCCAGGATCAGATGTTTTCACTAGTCACTTCTACCAAACCTTCAAAAAGGAACTAATGCCTATTTTCCAAAAAATTAGGAAAGAGGAATATTCCCAAACTCATTTTATGAGACCAAAATTACCCTGATATGAAGGCCAGACAAAGATATCACCAAAAAAAAAAAAACCTCAAAAAACTATATACCAATTTCCATGAAGAACATAGATATAAAAATCCTCTACAAAATCTTAACAAACTGAATTCAATAAAGGATTAAAAGGATCATACCTCATCACCAAGTGGGATTTATTCCAGGTACACAAGGATCAATCATAATAAAAAATGTAACTTATCACTTTAACAAAAAATAATTTTATTATCATAAAATCATAAAGATCCTATGACTAAGTGCTGAAAAAACATTTGATAAAATTCTTCATCTATTGATGATAAAAATCCTCAAAGAACTGGAGATAAATGGAATATAGTGAAACACAAGACATGTCATACATGATAAAACCACAGTTAACATAATTTTCTTTTTTTTCCCTTTATTTATATATATTTGACATCAATTGTAATCCCCATGTATTACTCATCA
The DNA here is from genome assembly GCA_019455555.1 of Galemys pyrenaicus. Taxonomy (NCBI): domain Eukaryota; kingdom Metazoa; phylum Chordata; class Mammalia; order Eulipotyphla; family Talpidae; genus Galemys; species Galemys pyrenaicus. The sequence continues at coordinate 2,087,562 of JAGFMF010011870.1, read as the reverse complement.
CCATTTCACCAGGGCACCATCACCTCAGTCCCTTGTGCTCCTGTCTGCCCTCAACCTTCTCCCTCCTCCTCCCCACCAAGTGTCCCCAATTTGTCCTTGTCTTTTAGTTTTTGTTATTATTATTATTGTTATTATTCTTTTCCTTGATTAGAAAAGTTAACATAATTTTCAATGGTGAAAATGTGAAGTTTTCCTCTATCATCAAGTACAAGCAGGTGTCCACTCTCGCCACCACTACTAAACATAGTATTAGAAGTTCTAGCTAGAGGATGGAAAGCCAAAAGGAAATATGAAAATACCAGATGCTATCAATCGTCTTGGAATACAGATAAACAAAACAAAGGTCAGATAAAGACAAACCAATAATAAACCCTAGAAATCTGACCATAGAATTGAAGTTACCAGAGGAAAGAGCACAGTAGGGAGGGAGCACAATCGACTATGTGGAGGTCTGTTGGTGTGGGTGTGGTGTGGTAACAGCACCTGAAGGTGGCGATCCTACATCTGAAAAGCACATACAATGTTGTAAAACTATGTTACTTCAAAAAAAAAAATTACAAAAAAAATTAGAAAACATTTATACTATGAAAGATAATGCAACATTTAAGAAAGGTAGTTCTATAATTATTTGGAAAGATTTCCAAGAAATGATGTCAAGTGAAGAATAGTGCATTGAGGAATATGTTCTAAGTGTACAAACATTTAAGTGTCATTTAAAAATGAAACATAAGTTTGTACATTTTAAGTATCTCTAGATGGTGAAATTGGATTCCTTTTTAAATCTCCAACCTTTCATCTTTGGTGGCCTTAGTGAAAGTAATCTTTGTATCTTAATCTTCAGAGACTAAAAGCATATGCTACTGTGTACCTACTATAAATCTAGATGCTTAAGATACGAATAATACATGCGATATTCCCTTAAAACATGAGGAATGATTTTGAAATCTATTTGGGAACTTCAATTAAGTTGCATGAAGATATCAAATAATTAGAAAGAACAAAATTATGTTTATGTTTGACAATGAGCTAAATAAGCTCTATATAAGCTAAATATTAATATTTCAGCACTGACTCAACCGTGAATTTTAACTTCTAGCAAGAGGTCCAATTATTTAATTAAATATTGCTTCCTATGTTCATTAATAGCAAAAAAGCATAGAAAATTAAGTATAAAGATTTTCCCCTTTATAAAAAATTTGACATTTAAAAATTTTTATTCTGTAAATATCTTTGGGACTTCTCAGCTTATAATTCAAAGATTTTCACTGATGATTTACAATGCATAATTTTTTTAATTGAGACTGAAAGGAAACATGACAGTGACCTTGATACCACTATAAAACATATCAGCGTGTTACAATTCAGTTTGAAGAGTACTTAGCATGGCAGAAACTCTTGGGTGTCTGGACTGACTTGGAGGTTAAAACACTAAAAGCTGGTTAAAAAGACTTTAGGAACATTAAAAGATGAGATGATGCAAGCAGTTTCATCTCAGGGTAAATCAATCTAATGTTAATGAAAAAATTTCCATGGCAACATGATACAGAAGCAAAGCTGCAGAACAAATAAAGCTTTTTTTAGTTCTAACTATAAGTACCAACTGAAGGTTTTTACTCTTTATTGCAACTGTTTTGGTTTTAAACATGTATTGTTACAGGTTTTAATATTTTTGTTTTCAAGATGGACACTTATGAGTCAGATTAACCAATTAGCTAATAAATCAGTCTCTACTGACCTACAGAGTCAAGGTCTCTGAAGCAGGTTATGTAACTTTACAAACATAAACATATAATAATTCTAGCTTATTATTAAGCAGTATTACTAGCTATTGATTCATTATTTTTGTCAGAAAGATATCCAAATTATAATCAGAAAACAGATGCTGATATGTAAATCACCTATCTGATATAGTAGGCAGCTATAAAACCTAACTATAAATATTTACACTTTTTATTGGGAACTTCACTTAAATTGCATGAAGATATCAAATAATTAGAAAGAACAAAATTATGTTTATGTTTGACGATGAGCTAAATAAGCTCTACATAAGCTAAATATTAATATTTAAGCACTGACTCAACCATGAATAAAAAGATGAGGGACAAATAAAAAGAATTTATTAAGTTTACAAGAAAATAGTGCTAAAATCCCAGGTAAACCTAAATTTAGACTACCAGGTCATCTTATGAGTACTAAACAACTAATTAAATCCAAAGGTGTGATCGGAGTGATAATTCTGATATGAAACATGTACACTTCAATAAACAAAAGCAGAGATAATTTGTATATTTTAAGATGAACACTTCAACAGACAATATTATTTTTGAAAAAAAGAAAGACTATAGTAATATATACTATAACTAAACAATACATTGTGACTGTAGTTGAATGATAAAAAGAAAATCCTACACTATTATATATGTAATATATATGCTTATTTTAATTAAGGTAACATTGGTTTGCAATACTGAGCACGATTTCTAAAGTACAGAATCATAATCTCAGATGTATGTTACCACACCACACCCATCACCAAGACACATATCTTCTACCATAACCTGTTAGGCAGTCTCTATACTCATTCTTTTTTCAACTATGGTTTTATATGAGGCATTACCAATCTTGGGGTTACTATAGAAATTCTATTTCTAGTCACCTCAATGTATGAATATGAATATAAATATATCTCATAAATATATATGAATATTTATATATCAATATAAATATTCACAAAATATATTTCTGTATTTAAATGTATACATATATTTCTATATATTCATTATATAAGTTTATATAGTTGTGTTATATAAAGACATTTTATTCTTTCCTTTTATATGTTATATTTGTATGTACTTACATGAATATACAAATAGTCATATAATAGTGATAGTTTACATCATTTAATGTATTTATGTATTTTACGTATATAAAATGAGAATCATTGAGAAATTTCATATTACCAAGTCTACATTTATTTTACAGAATACAGAAAGACTGCCATTAACAATTAAAAATGAAATTATATTTAGCAACGTTATTTTATTTTGCAAAAATTGCAACAGGAAGCCATAAACAATATAAACAGAGGAGTACAATGTTGTAACTTCACTCTTTCCTGTGTTGTAAATGGATTGGGATTCTAGAAATCTGTGATAAAAGTTAATGGTCTAACAAAATTTTGGTTTCCTGTCCACAACTATCCCCTAAGAAAACTTCTCTGTACTTAATTCTAACTAATTAATTATAATTAATTAAGTATAGGTATAATTGGAATAATGGGAGACATGGGCCATGTTATCTTGAAGATTGTAATAGCCCAGATAATACATTGGAGGTGGTTACACAAATATTTTAGACTTTAGAAAGCATATTTCAGATTTCAAAGTATTCAAAGACAAGTAAAAGTACATTGTCACTGTCTATTACAAGGAAGGCAAATAAGGTTTTGAAATTACTAGGGGAAAAAAAGACACTCTGTCCATACAACTAAATTACACCCAAAGATGAAGAAACCAAGGGGACATCTGTAGAAGTCCAAGGGGTCGCATAAGGAGCTCTCTATGTAGTGAGAGGTAAAGAGGCCATGTTCCGAAAGTAAAATAAAGCCCACAAAATCTTATGTGATTTGACTTCTGAATATTTCTCTGCCCACATTTTGCATCACGCTCTTGCTCATGCACCACACTCTAAACATGTTCTTTTTTCATTATTCCCTGAATATGTCAAACTTATTGTTGACTTTGAACATTTGTAGTTGCTGTTCTCTCTTACTTGAATACTTTCCTAGTTCTTTTCATGGCTTCTCTTTCTTATTACTGATATTTGAGTTCAAATATTACCTCAAATGCTATGTAATTTGTTTTTATTGCACATATTCCTAACTAAGTGCCTTTCATCCATCTCTAAAATTTAACCAACAGAGTAAGGACTTTGTTCGTTTTCATTGTGTTATCCTCATGTTTAGATTAGCCTCTGGCTCATTATAAGCCCTTAAAAATATTGAATGGAAAGGAAGAAAAATAGAAAGAAAAGGAGAGGAAAATGAAAAGCATGTGAGAGAAATTTCTAAAGCTTTATCAAGTTCAGAATTAATCAAGATTTGAGAAAAATCCTAAAGATAAAAGGAACTTCTTCCCTAAACTGTAATTAAAATGAAAGTTTTTTTTTCCTTTTTAAAAGTTGTTTTTATTGAAGTAACTCTGCGGGATAACATGTTTTAGGTTTGCACCACTGAAATAACATGTGCATGTATTATATTCAGTTACTTAATTCACCACTAAAATTTTAATTCTATTTAATTTTTTTTAAAGATTGATTTATTTATGCATACAAGAGCTGGGGTACAGGCCAGAGTCACAGAAGGTGAGAGGATTCACCAGAGACAGAGTGTGGAGCAAAACAGGTAGACTAATGGAAATACACTGCTGAGGGGGGCAGTGGGTGAGACAGGAGAGGTCTGCTGCCCCATGTGGGTCCCCTCCCTGGCTGGGGATCGAACTTGTGCTGCTGTGCCACAGATGCTTCACAGTGCAGCGCTTCATTAACCCACTGCGCCACCAGGGAGGCCCTCAATTCTATTTAGAAGGAACTTACAAAGTTAGGATTGGAACAGAAATAGACTAAGAGAAATTTTATTTGGATGAATACAGTAATAATATAATAAAATTCCATTTTTTTTCTTCATTTTCATGACCAAAGAGAGTAAATCTCATGACAAGATGCAAAGGAAAATCTGACTAGGAATAAATCATAAAGGACTTCAGTTTCCAGTTAAGAGAATTACAGAGGTCATATTTGCCTTCTTGCTTGACACAACCAAAAAAGAAAGAAAAAGAGTAAAATGCATGAGATAGTAGTTTTAAGACACTAGGTAACAAGAAATCAAGGACAGTGTTTTCTTAGAAACAAGACATAAATGAACTTTAAAACTTCTCTGGCTTAGAGCCTTGAGTGAGTCTCCAGTATATGTGTAGAGAGGGTGAAATCCAGTTAAAGTTCAGCAGACTCCTTAAATTGAGAAGATACAGCTTAAAAGTGTCAGGGAGACCAAGACAGTGTGGATGCACTACAGTATTTAAGAAGTGAGAGCTACAGAGAGAAATGCAGCGATCTGCAGGTGATTCCCTTTACATATTCAGGTGGATACTGGTCATTGTATACATATGAAGACACTAACCAAAGTTAAGGAATTACCTGGAAGGACAGAGAAAATGGCACTTAGCACTCACACTGGACTGAAATATAGGACACTATATACCTCATGAAGTACAGGGTAGTATACCCAGAAGTGTCTTGCCCAATAATGGAGAAATCTACTACTTGGATGAACCTTTACAATAATATGCTGAGTGGAAAACAAAACAAAACCAACAAATTCTAAAAAGTTACATACTTGAGATTCCTTTTATATAACTTTTCTGAAATTTTAGAAATGGGTAACAGATTAGTTGTTACTGTTAGGGAGTAAAGGGTGGGTAAGGTGAGGGCAAGAAAAAAGTGAGTATGGTTATAAAAGGTCAATATGAAGGATCCCTGTGGTTATGGAGCTGATCTATACCTTGATTGTGGAGGTTGATACATGTAGCCTAGAACTGTATAGAATTAAACACACACACACACACACACACACACACACACTCACACACAGCTGAATACAAGTAAATGTGGGAATTTCTGAATATGATTAGTATTTTGTATCAATATATTCTTGTAATATGTTTTACAAGTATACACAAGATTTCCCTGTACTATTTCCTATAATTGAATGTAAAGTTATCATTAACTCAATAAAAATTTCAATTAAAATTAACCAATTGGGGGCCTCCCTGGTGGCGCAGTGGGTTAAGCAACACACTATGAAGCAAACTGCAGCACGAGTTTGATCCCTGCTGCCGGCCAGGAGGGGGACCCACATGGTGAGGCAGACCTCTCCTGCTGTGCCCACTGCTCCCCTCAGCAGTGTACTTCTGTTGATCTGCCTGTTCTGCTCCCCGCTCTCTGTGGTGAATCCTCTCACCGCCCCCCCACACCTCTGGCCTGTACCCCAGTGCTTGTGTGCATAAATAAATAAATCTTTAAAATAAAATTAACCAACTGAACCTAATTTAGAACAACTAATTTGAGAATCAACAGACAAGAACAAAAGGAAAATGTGATATGGAAAACAGTAAAAATAGATAGATGATAAATATAATGTAAGAGATAAAAAACATGCCGGATAGGATTAACAGCATATGAAACATTACAGAAGTAAGATTAGTGAAATAGAATATACAGCAATAGAAAATATTCAAAGGAAACAGAAAGATTGAAAAATAAATGAAGAGAGTATCAGTGATCTGTCAGACAATTCAAGTGCATACTATGGGTGTAATTGGAATCCATGAAGGAGACAAAAGAGCAGGGAACAAAAAATATTTGAAGAAATAATAACTGAAAATTTCCTAGACTTAATGAAAACTATAAATCCAGTGTTCCAAGAAGCAAAATAAATTCCAAGTACAAAATGCATAAGAAAAACTACCCTAAGGCATAGAATAATCAAATTGATAAAGCCAGAGATAAAGAAAAAGTCTTAAAAGCCATCAAAGGGGAGAGAAAACATGTTATGACTGAAGACCAAAATTAAGGATGACAGCTGATATCTCAGTGAAAACGCATATAAGTAAACTGAGGGCTCTTATTTTTAAAGTACTAAAAAACCCCTCAAAACCAGTCGATCAAGAATTCTAAAGGTAGCAAAAATGTCTTTCAAAAATGATTGTGGTATAAAGACCTTTTCAGAGATACAAAACTGGAAAGAATTAAATTGAAGCAGACCTGGAATACAATAAAGGGGAAAGAAAGTGCTTCAGGGAGAAGAGAAACAGAGTGAAATTTTGATTTAGGACAAAAGCATGAAGAGTACCAGAAACAATACGTATGTGGGTAAACATAGGAAATCTTTTCCTTATATTTAAATATTCTTAAGGGTAACTGACTATTCAAAGTAAAAAAAAAAATGCAGTGGGGGGTATATAACACATGAAAAGATTAAATTAAAATACACAAAATACTGCCAAAATCAGAAGATGAGAAATATAAGTAAACTAATTGTAAAGTTATAATTTTAAGTGAAGTAATATAATATTATGTGAAGGTAGGCAGTGAGAAGTTAAATATGGATACTATAAACCCTAAAACATTAAAACACAGACTGCTAAAGATTCATTAAAGGAGAAAAAGTGGAATCACAGAAAGTACAAATAAAACAGATATAGGAGAGGAGAAAAGAACAAAAAGAAACAGAGGGGAGAAGTTAAAAATGGGAATTATGGGACAAATAGTAAAGTGATAGACCTAAAGCTAACCATAACAACAACCATATTAAAAATGGGTCTAAACATTCCAGTTAAAAGGCAGGTATTGTGGTTTTATATATAGTAAAGCAAGATCCAATTTTATGTTGTCTACAAAAGTCACACTTTAAAGACAAAGGTTCAACATGTCAAAAATAAGATTATGAATAAAAATAAATCCAGTTAATGCTAATCAAAAGAAAGTTAGAATGACCATTTGTGATAACCAAAACTGAAGAAATACATAAACTAACTGTGGTATATTCACACAGTAGAATATAACTAAGAAAAAAGAGATTGTTGCTACATATAACAGCAAGAATAAATCTCAAAATAATTACCCTGAAATAAGCCAAATGAAAAGAGTACTACATTATTCCATTTAAAAAATTCTAGATGGTACAAACTAACCTAGAGTGACAAAAAGTATACAGTTTAGTGACTAATACTGTAGAAATACCAATTTCTTAGTTTTGATGATTGGATACAACTATGTGATGTAACATTAAGTAATTGGAAAAATAAATCAGTAGAGGAAAATGGCAGGTTACAAAATCAATCAGTAAAAATCAGTAGCATTCCTATATGCAAACAATGACCTAGTGAGAAAGAGATGAAAACTAATTCCATTTACAAATACACCAGAAAGAATAAAATAACTAGGAGTACAGTTATTAACAAAGGAAGTGAAGGACCTGTACAATGACAACAATAAGACATTGTTAAAAAACACAAGGAAATGGAAAGATAATCCCTGCTCATGGATTGGAAGAATAAACATCATTAAACTCTCATCTTTGCCAGGGCAATATACAGGCTCAGTGCAATCCCTATCAAAGTTTCAGAGTCATTCTTCAAAGAAATACAACAAGCGTTACTGAAATTCATATGGAACCCAAAAAGACCTCAAAGCAATACTGACAAAAAAGAGAAAGCATGGAAGTCTCACACTACCAGAATTCAAACTATACAAGGGTATACTAATCAGGTCAATATGGTACTGGAACAAAACGACACACAGATCACGGTAATTAAAATGGAGAGTCCAGAAGTAAACTCACACTTATATGGACATTTAATCTATGTCAAATGAGCCAAGAGTAGACATTGGAGGAAGAAACACATGGAAGAATCCATAGGCAAAATATCCCATGAAATAGGCTTTTGTGATATCTTTGTGTATTTGTCTCCAATAAAAAGAAAAACAGAAGATAATATAAACATTTGTGACTACATCAAACTAAAATGGCCTGTACAGCAAAGAAACTATCCTTAAAGCAAAAAGACACCTTACTAAGTGGAAGAAAAGATTTGCACACCATATATCCAACAAGATACTAATATCCAAGATCTATAAAAAGCTTATAAAACAAATAGAAAATAAACAACTAGTCAAAAAATTTGCAGAAGAGCCTATAGGCACTTCTCCAAAGAGGATATATACATGGCCACAGGTACATGAAAAAATGGTCATAATCATTTATCAAGAAAATTCAATTCCACACCATAGTGAGACACTACCTTATACCTACAAGACTGGACCATAGTAAAAAGAGCAGAAACAACAAATGTTAGTGAGGACAAGGAGAAAAAGCAACCCTCATACACTGTTGTGACTACATACAGGCCTAGCCCCTATGCAAAATGATATGGAGATTTTTAAACTATTGAAAATGGATGTACCTTGGGATCCAGAAACACTATTCCTAGGTTACTACATGATGAATGCTAAACACTAATTCAAAGGGATACTACAGCATTATTTACAATAGTCAAGTTTATGGAAACAAGCTAAGTCCTGGAAGGCAGATATGTGGATTAGGAAGATGTAGTGTGTATACATAATGGAATACTATTCAACTCAGCTATTAAAAAAATGATGAATTCTTGCCACTTTCAACAACATGGATGGAACTGGAGGGGATTATGCTAAGTGAAATAAGTCAGAAGGAGAAACACAAATATTGAATAATATTACTCATATATGGAATACAGAGAAACCAAACAAAGAAACTGACAAAATAAAACCAAAATTGACTTTAAAAATCTAACTACAGAAATGACGCTAGTAGAGGGGGAGGAAGGGCTCAGACAAAGGGGAAAGGGAGTCTAATGGTCTAGAGTAAAGGGATAAGGCTGTTTTGGTGGTAGGTATGATGTGGTGATGTATACCTGAGGAGTTGGAACATATTCCTCTAAATTATATATAGCATTACAAACAAATGTTTTCTCAATAATAGAAGTTTAAAAAGAGAGGTGGTTGAAGCTTTTTCTACCAATACATCCCTAAAGGAAAATGCCTTGCCCACAGTCCTGATCATTATAGCATAGGTTATATGGTGTGGTTCTTCACTGTTCAAGTCAGGTGATTGATTAATAATAGGCATATATATTAGATAATGATGTTATCTGTTATTAAAGAAAAAATGTTGAGCCTTCTGGATTTTGTTTAGTATATAAACATAAATATGAATGAATTAGCTGACTAGTAGTGGAAACTCAGATGAAAGGGAATGATATAAAAAGATACTATGGCAGTAATGAGCCATATTAAATGTGAAGTTCAACAAAATAAGGACCATGAAAAGCTAAAGGAAGATTTTATAAGGTAGAACATGAGGAAGCTAGCTTTTAGAGAAACAGAAGAGGAGAGAGATGTGTGGACAGAGGCTCCATCAGAGATCATGCCCCTTTAAAAGAGAGAGAGAGAAAGACATACACACACATGCACGCATTCACAAACACACATGCATATGCACATGCACATGTACACATACACCCCTTGGTAGCTTTTGATAGCTTTTCAGTTATGGTACACTGGTCCTTATACTATTCCACTTTTCTTCTAGCTGAATTCAGTTCCTTGAAACTCAAACTCTAACACTGAAACATACATAGACTAAAATCAAAGCCATGTAGGTAATACAAAAGTTAAAGTCAAAGTGGAAGTCATTAACCTTGAAGAGGAAGGGAAAAAAAATATCCAATCTTCAATGATCTTGGAAAAGAAAGGATGGACATCTGAATCAGTTTATAGTTCAAAGATTCACTGAGACTTAAATCTCAGTGCTATCACCATGATGGCCTGAGTACAATCCCTGGCCAGGTAGTTAACCAACACATAGCACAGCAGACCTCTCCTGTCTCGCCTCCTGCTCCCTGTAGCAATGCACTTCAGTAGATATGCCTGTTCTGCACCCCACTCTGTCTCTTGTGAACTTTCTCACCCCCTGAAACTCTGGCCTACCCCCCAATTCTTCTATGCAAAGATAAATATAAAAATTCTTATATATATATAATTGTCAAGAAACAAAAAAAACCCCATATATATGTATACATATTCCAAGAAAAAAAACCACTTAAAAGAAAGTGTTAAACATCCAAATAAAGAAGTTGGTTAAAAGAGTGAGGCTGGGAGCCTCCCTGGTGGCGCAGTGGGTTAGGAAACGCACTATGAAGCAAACCGCAGCCACTGCAGCACGAGTTCGACCCCTGCTGCCGGCCAGGGAGGGGACCCACATGGCACAGCAGACCTCTCCTGCCTTGCCCGCTGCTCTCCTCGGCAGTGTATTTCCATTGATCTGCCTGTTCTGCTCCCCGCTCTCTGTGATGAATCCTCTCACCCCCCAAACCTCTGGCCTGTACCCCAGTTCTTGTATGCATAAATAAATAAATCTTTAAAAAAAAAAGACTCTTTAAAAGAGTGAGGCTGAAAAAAAAAAGGAAATAATAAACATAAAGGCATACATATGATATACTGTACAATAGCAACAACAATAATAACAATTAAGAAAGATGACTAGTAAACCAAAAGCTGAATCTTCATAAAATATTAATAAGATAAGCAAACTTCTGAACAAATTGGAAAAAACACAAGAGGCACTGTACAAATAAGCAAAATACAAACTTTGAAAGAAATAACTATAATAGACATTACAGAGATTTATTTATTAGTCAAATTTTTTTATTTGCTCATTTCTTGCATTTGAAGTATTCCTCGATGACATCCTTGACCTGAGACTCTGCCATAGTCCTTAACTACCACACAACTGCAGCCAACCACTTTACGTGGCTTCCCCTCTCTGTCAATTTTACAGAGGCCAACCCATTCGCCTAGTTTTTTGTTGTCATCAACCTTAATTAAGTTGATCTGGTGTTCAGCACAAAGGGCCTCCACCAACTTGACGTACATGGCTCATCACAGTTGGATGCAAGCACACAAAGATGGGCTTGACGCTTGTCTAAGGCTTTGGCAGCTTCACGAATTCCACGTGCTAGGCCATCGTGAATGAGGGCAGTCTTCAGCACCTCTTGCAAAGCAGTATTAACGTCCATTACAGCAGCAATGCCTTCCTCAGTTGTAGTGGTGGGTTACCGGTGGAGCCGAATCTTGAATGCACCCGAGCCTCCCCCTCCACACCACTTGGCGGTGGCAAGGGAAAGAGCCATTACAGAGGAATGAGCATTATGAACAAAGATATATTAAAATGTTTTGACACTAGAGATGAAATGAATAAACTCCCAGGGAAATATGAAATAGCTCAAGTGTTATAAGAAGAAATAAAGAATTCGAATACGTAACAAAGAAATTAAACCAGTAGTCAAAGACCATCCGTCTCAAAGAAAGCCTAGGACCATGTGATTTTCCTAGTAGGTTCTACCAAACTTTTAAGACTTAATTAATGTTTCATGTAATTTGTTCCAAACAGCATAAGAAGATGAAAAACTACCCAACTTACTTAGGAAGCTAATATAATCTTGATATTAATAGCAGATAAAAATAATGGCATGCAACAAGGATGGAACAGGAGGGGATAATGCTAAGCCAGGTAAGGCAGAAGGAGAATGGCAAATGTTGGATGTCACTTATATGTGAAATACAGAGAAACCAAACAAAGGGTCAAAGACAAACTTTAAAACTACCCCTTGAAATCGGACCATAGAGCTGAGGCATTCAGAAGGAAGGCATAAGGACAGGGTCAGGAGGGAAAACAATGGATTATGGTGGAGTACTATGGGAGCTTTGAGGTGGGAGTGCTATGCTGACTTCACTTGAAGGGTAGATCTTATACTTCCAAAGTAGTACTGATATAATCAATAGTATTTCAATTAAACATTCTAAAAATAATAACGCTACAAAGAAAAGAATCTAGAGGTATGGTGAATTTCGTATGGCAGAAAAGAAGAATAGGATTTGTCGATTTGTTGAAACAGAAATGCATTTGCTATTCACAATATCTTAAGTCAGAAGATTTACAAAATAAAGTAGAAAAAATGTTTTAATTAATATGCCATATAGTAATAATAGGTTAACACTGTCTAAATGTCTACCTTAAAGTTATGATCTTTTCCTTCCAACTTCCTTCCAATGGATTCTCATTCTTTCTTAGCAACTCTTCTTCTTATGTCCAATCTGCTTTGCCAGTATTTTGGGTCACTGCTACTAATCCCTCAAGTGTGTAAGGATTGAGCATAAACAAGAATGTCTACTTATCACAAGATCATCTAGAAAGAATGGATTTTTTTTCTAAGTTGGTGAAGTTAGGCTAAGAAGATCAAACTTTTCAAACCAGGATGAAAGTGAGAAGAGGTCAGAGTCCAGGATAAGGAGATGTCTACCGCTGATCCCCTAAATATGGTATTCTGTTTATTTTAAGATAATTTAGAAGCATAGAATGCACAGGAGCCAATGAAATGTGTAAATTTTGTGAGTTGGGGTGTACAATCTGTTTCTCAATGTGGTTTCAATATCTATTCACTGTTAATCCACAAAGATGACCAAAGGTAGAGATATTTAGGAAAATGAGGCTATCAGTCACAAACTATGGTAGTTTACTGTTTGGTTATCTAGTTAAGGGGACAGAAAAGTCTATTTACTTTCTTTAATTTCAGACTTTTGAGTCTGGAAATAATTTATTTCTTTATATTAGTTGAAGGGTTGAAGAAGAGATTCTGAAACCTTTGTAAAACAGATTAGCTAGACCCAAGTTTAAAAGATTAGATAGGTATATTTCCCCATGGAATTTCCAAACTTCTCACTTCTCTGAAAAACATTCTTTCTTTTTCCAAAAACTTGTATGACTGAGAACTAAAGAATTTCTTAAAAGGTCTTTATCTTTACCTCCCTTGGTCTCTATACAACAAAAAGAACATTAGAAAACCTGTGGTCTATAATGTTTTGGGAACTAACTACATCACAGTAACAAAGAAACAACATAAATAATTCATAACTCCTGGTAAAGATTTATATGCTGCATTTGAAAAGATGAGAAAATTTTAAAACTTAGTTTGAAACTGTTTCGATTTGCCATTACATTGATCAGAGTGGAGGAATGGAAGTGAATCTTGCACTGAAACCATTATCCCTACATATAAATATTGGCCTGAAAATATTCCTTTAAATAAATTAAGATATAATAATTCCTAAATTCCTCATAACAAGACAGAAAGGGACAGATTTTACAAATGCTATTTATATTCCAGGTCTGTCACACAAACACAAGGCAGTCATACACTGTGAAGAACAAAAACAAAAAAAAGCTCTTCAGGTAAACTAATAAAGAGTAGACCATTTAGCAGAATCAGAGCTCAGGCTTGCTCTTCATAATTTGCTGTTTGATTTAAACTAAAGTATAGAAGAAATGTACTACTGATATAATATTATTAATTAATTTAGAGAATGAAACACATTTAGAAAGGCAAAGGATAAAGCTCATTCTCAGGTTATAGGGTTCATTAATGGTTTTCAAATTAATGTATGTTTAAGAATCATCAGTGTTACTTGTTAAAAAGGTGGATGTCTATGTCAGATTGAAGATATTCTGATGGAATATCAGAATAGCATTTAGGTATCTTTGTTTTTAATAAGACCTCAAGGCAATTTTGATAGACATGTAAATTTCAGGTACAACATATTGAAAAATACTGATCAGTAATCTGTCAGAGAATATTATTAAAGAATAACTGGGCAGTTTCCCAGTTGATTTTGTTAATAAAAAGCAATCAAACCCCATAACTAAGACTGGAATTCGAATTTATGCTAAGTTTCTGAATATTGTCTACACTTTGCTTACAAAAGAAATAGAAATAGAATAACTATATGTGATGTCATGTCTTTCAGAAAACTCATTCTAAGATGTTTTTTGTCTACATTACTAGAGAAATAGTCATTTCCAATAAGTAAAACCACTCACATTCAGAAAAAAATAATTTCTACTTTGTGAGTAAAAAAGCAAATCAGAAATTTACATAATGTAATATAACAATTAAGGGAAGCTATAGCAAAAAATATAAACATTCCATTTGTTTTTCGATAATGTAACACAAGTCAGAGAGAAAACAAACTGTTATGTATAAAGGTCAACAGAATTTTTTAAAATAGAATACGTCTTACACCTATATCTCTTGAGAAGTAAATGTAAAATGTAAGACAAATGAATATTAACTTACTATTTTCAGAACAATGATTTGCAAATATTTGCTTTTATCTGACAACTTCATCAATAAATCTATTAGCTTTCAGGCTATGAAGCTTGGACAAGATACAGAATAACTGAAGAAATATGTCTAATGTAAAAATACCCAGAAGTTTCCATTAGTTCTTACATGCTTTCTAAAATCAGGCACATGAACATCAGACAAGAATACTGTCTGCTGATAAGAAATCCATTCTCTGTTTTAGGTGACCTCTAATGTACATTACTGATGAAATATATTATGTCAAAAGAAAAAGTATTCTAGCATCAAAAATTACTTTCAGGAAGGAAAAAGACATTTAAATAGCATAATTATATCAAATCATCATGCTAAAATTTCTTGTCTTCAACACAGAGAAACATTAAGTCATTGAGTCAGTCAATCTGAGCAAAACAAGATATCTAAAATATAATTGGGCTGAAAATTAAATCTTTAAGTTTTTTTTGTGCTAAAATATAAATTCATGTGATAAAACTATTTTTAGATTCAGACTTCTTTCCTAGTAAGCACTGTTATTTAACTTTGTTTCCCAAGACATCTAAAAAATAATCAACATTTCTCTAAGCCTTTAATGGAAAAAAATAACTTGAAATATGACTGAGTATATAACAAAATAAAATATTCTGAAACCTCTATTTTCTTCTCTGATCTCTTCCATTACCAGGTTTATTATAGTCCTGAGAATTTCAAGTTACTGGCTGGAAATGTAGACTTACGCAGAGAGATTTGTGAATACGTCTGCTAAAGGATGTAACTATTCATATCCTATTCAGGTCTTTTTAATTGATTTTCTAAGAGGAATATGAAGAGGAATGTCAAAAGAGGCTAATACTGAAAACTTTTGAACACCAAAAAGGATATGATGGTGGAGTGTATGTTCTGTTTAATTTTTTAAATTAAGAATTACTGTTATGAACTAAATTGAGCTACTTCAAATTTCATATGTTGAAGCCTAAGCCACAAATGACTGTATTTGGAGAAAGGGTACTTAAAGGTAATATGGTTTGAGTTATGTGTGTGGACGATGGTCCTAATTCAACAGGCTGGTGTCCTTAAATAGAGAGGAAAAGATTATAGAGGTAATGACACAAAAAAGGCCAGTTGAAGATAATGAGATGGCAGTCATTTGCAAGGCAAGGAGAAAGATTTCAACTTCAGGATAAACCAACCTGCCAACACCTTGATAATGGACTTTTAGTCTTTAAAAGTGTGAGAAAATAATTATCTATTGTTTGAACCAGCCAGTCTGTGGTATTTTGTTATGTCATCCATAGAGAACTAATACAATTATAAATAATATATATATGACATATATGTGGTAACTTATAAAGCATATAATAAAACAAATGCTCATAAACAATAATTTTAAACTCTTTGTTCAAGAGGGAATTACCCTAAATTTTGTATTTATAATTCCACTACTTTGGGAAAAAAAAAAAAGTTCCAGTATGTATATAGGTATCTAAAAAAATAGTATATTTTGTCCAACTGGTTATCTGTCAATATAACATTTTTAAAAATTCTACAGCTTCATAATATTGTTATCTGACAGAACAAATTCATGTGCTTTAGTTTTTTTTTAGGGGTCTTTAAGCTATTCTAGGCTCTTAGTTTACCTATATATAAAATTTAGACAAAAGGAAAAACTTAGTTAGGATACTTCACTAGAATCACACTGATCTAAGGGGAAAAAAATCTATGGTGAAAAAAATGACATCTTAACTATATCGATTCAAGTATATTAGTGCAAGTTCTCATTTATATCTTTAACTTGCTCAATAAATTTGATAAGCTTTTCCCATGGAGCTCTTGCACAATTTCCAATAGTGTTTTCTATGTACTTTGTGTCTCTGTTGCTGTAGAAGAATAGTAACTTTCCTAACTATTTAAAGTTAGAAATGCAATTTATTTTTGTATATTGATTTTATAGTGTCACCTTGATAAACTCTCATAGTATTTTAATAATTTATCTGTAAATTATTTTGAGTTTTTTATCCTGACAATCATGTCATTTAAAAATGAAGGTAGTTTTACTTCTGCCTTTCAATGTTTATGCATTATATTTCTTTTCTGTTCTTGCTATGGAGACTCTGACCTCTATTACAATGTTAAATTGTCTTGTTCTGATTTTAAAGAAAATTCTTCCAGTATTTCATGACTAAGAACTGTATTTGCAGGCCTCCTTGGTGGCACAAAGGGTTAAGTTTTAGCACTATGAAGCCATTGCAGCCACTGCAGCATGAGTTTTATCACTGGCGATAGAGGTGACCAAATGGTGCAACAGACTTCTCTTATCTTACCTGCTGCTCCCCTCAGCTATATATTTCAGTTTATCCACGTGTTCTGTTCCCCACTCTGTGTCTGGTGAATCCTCTTACCCCCCCACACCTCTGGCCTGTACCCCAGTTCTTATATGCATAAATAAATAAGTCTTAAAAAATAATTGTATTTGCTGTGTAGTCTTAACAGAAACCCTATATCAAACAAGAGAATCTTTTCTAATTTTGCTGTGAGGGTTTTCTCGCCATGAGTGAGTCAACAAAAAATTTTAAAAATTCTATTCATATAAACATGTTTTTTCATTTTTCCTTTAATCTGTTAAATAACATGTATTTTTTTTATCCCCAAAAGTTAAATCTCACTTGAGTTTTTAAAGTATCCTTCTTGGACATGAGTATTTTCTGTTTTTATGATTGTTTTTATTAGTCTTTGTTGATCTTACCTTCTACATATAAGCATTTCACTAATTTCTGCTGTTACCTTGTTACTTTTTCTAATTTTAAAAAAAGGTATTATTCATTTAACACATTAAATTTTAAACCTAAGTCTTTAATTTTTAGATTCCTTCTTTTTCTAATATAAGTAAAGTTATGAATACTATGATTTTTGATAGTTTTATTTAGTCAAAGGTACTTCTCTTCTGGATTGTGAGTTATTCAAAGGGTTTTCAAAAAAAATTCCAAATGTGTATTATCTTAAAATTTATCTTCTTGCTATTGATTTTTGTCAGAGGATGTGATCTATAAGACAAACACTTTTTGGAATTTAATAATTGTTTCAGGTAAAAATATTGTCAAATTTTTTAATGATATATTGAGAAAAATGCATATTCTCTAACTTTTGAGAGCACACATTTATACAGACAAATATATGGTGAAATTTATTATGATTTTTGTGTAGTGACCCTCCTAATCTCTAGTCATGCTTGCCACATTAAAATTGGCACTCTAGTAAGACACCCCATGACACTGGCTTCAGGGATGTCCTTAGGCACATAACTCCAATGGCAAGGAAAACAAAAGCAAAAATAAACAAATGGGCTACATCAAACTAAAAAGTTTCTGTACAGTGAAGGAAACTATCACTAAAACAAAAATACCCTACACAAGAAAGCAAATACTTGCATATTATACATCTGACAGGGGAGTGACATCAAAGATCTACAAAGACTCTTATAGCTCAACAAAAAGGACACAAAGAACTCAATCAAAAACTGGGCAGAAGAAATAAATAGACATTTCTCTAAAGATGATAACTATACAGAAGGCCAACAGGCACATGAAAAATGTTCATCATCAGGCAAATGCAAATTAAAACCATAATGACATACCACCTCATTTCAGTGAGAATGGCTTATATATTAATAAAAAGGAATCTTTAAACACTGTTGTGGGGAATGCATACTGATCCAGACCCTATGGAAAAATAAAAGAGTTTCCTCAAAATGTTAACAATAGATCTAGCATATGAACCACAATTTCACTACCTGAAGGATATAAAATCATTAATTTGAAGAGGTAAATGTTCATTACAACACTAATAGCCAACCAATGGAAACAACCTAAATACCCAAAAACAGAGCAGTGGATTAAGAAAATGTGTATATATACACAGTGGAATACTAAGCAATAGAAAAAATGAACTCCTGCTATTTGTGACATGTGGATAAAACTTGAGGGAATGATGCTAAGTAAAATAAGTCAGAGGGAGAAAGACAACTATTTCACTTATAAGTGGAATATAGAGAAACAAAGGAGTTAACAAAACAAATCCCTTCCCCCTAAAACTTAGAAATATGACTGCAGAATTGAGGGCACTAGAGGGAGAGAGCACTAGAGGAGGGGCACTAGAAGGTTGAGGTAGAGGATAAAAAGGAGAGGGGTTCAATGACCTAGGGTAAAGGACTATAGGTGCTTTGATGGTGGAAGTGGTGTCATAATACACTTCTGAAGAGGTGTGAACCTATTCT
This sequence comes from Galemys pyrenaicus, assembly GCA_019455555.1. Lineage (NCBI taxonomy): Eukaryota > Metazoa > Chordata > Mammalia > Eulipotyphla > Talpidae > Galemys > Galemys pyrenaicus. Next base: position 2,068,500 of record JAGFMF010011870.1, on the reverse strand, counting down.
CCTAAATCATACACAATGCTAATTCAATAATGAATGAATGAATAAAAAATTGGTGCTTCAGCTTTTGCTTGCTTGGTGCTTGCCAGGATAACTTTTGAGTAGTCTGCTATTTTCAACCTTTTTATGTCTTTATATTTTCAGTATTACTGATCATAATTGTCGATGCATTTAGATGTGTAAAAAAATCCCTCTTGCCTTAAAAATTCATAGGTATAGTTTTATTTGTTTTCACTTACTCTATTTTCTTCTTTCTAATGGACTGAACATCAAACACTTCTTTTATAATCTTTTAGTGGGCTACCTTGGGAAATTTATTATGCATTATGGATAATCCCTGCTGTATTCAGGCTTTTATGCTATTATTGTATAATATATTTTTGTCATTTTTTTCAACTTCTGAAAGCAGGTATAATAATATGTATTTGTACTGGAACTTTCCTTTAGAAGTTCAGTTTGTGTTTGCTGGTGGTAAACCGTTTCAGGTTATCTATCTTTTTATTCCTTTGACTTGAAAGAAAGTTTTGGAAGGTACTCAGTTTTAGGTTGACCAGCATTTTTCTCTAAGCATTTAGAAAAATATTCCATGAATTTCTAGCTTCCTTTGTTGCTGTTAGGAGTCTATCATCCATTTTGTTGTTATTTTTTAATTATTATTTTGAGGTAGTAAATTTCTCATCTCCACCTCCCCAGACTGCTTTATTATGTTTTCTTGTCTTTGATGTCCTGCAGTTTTACCACACAATCTCAAGCTCTGGATTTACTTATATTTTCTCTTACATTTGTGCTTCTGCTATCTATTAACTCCTGTTTTTTCACCATTTCTGGAAAATTATCAGTTATTAAATCTTTAAATATTGTCTGTCCTTCATTTCCTCTGTTTTCTCTGTGGAAGTCTTTGATTTATCTCAAAATTTCACACTTTAGTCTATAAAGCATTTGTCTTTCTGTGCTGTATTCTGTCACTTAAAAATCTCTCTTCCAGTTCATTAATTCTCTCTTGAGTTGTGTCTAAACTGATATATAACCCACTTCATTATCTATAACCTACCAATACTTTTTTGTTTATTTTTAAAGTTCTCATTCCCACTATTCTGTGTTACACATTGTATTGTATTTTATGGGTCATTTGTTTGACAACACTCTCCTAACAACATGTACTATTAAATTTTTCCAATAGAAGACACACTGGAAGATTATAAGAAAAGATTTTCTACTTGGGCAGTAGGTATGCTATCATTCTGGAATACACCAGTTTAGGAAAAGGGAGTAAATTTTTGTAATTCAGTTGTGGGTGAAGTGACACCATTTTGGTGGATTAAAAGATGACTGCAGTTAGCATCTCAGTGGGCTTAGGCTTATAGGCTCTAACCAAGAATGTTAACACGTCTGAGCTCCAGATAATGCTTTCACTTCCTTTTTATTTGCTGTGCCAATTATTTTCTTTACAAAAATTTATTTATACATACAAGAGCTGGGGTACAGGCCAAAGATGCAGGGGTGGATGCTGAGAGGATTCACCAGAGACAGAGTGGGGAACAGAACAGGCAGCTCTACTGAAATACACTGCTGTGGGGAGCAGCAGGCAAGGCAGGAGAGGTCTGTTGTGCCATGTGGGTCCCCTCCCTGGACAGGGATCAAACTCACGCTGCAGTGGCTCCGGAAGCCCTATAGTATAGTGTTCAACTCCTTGCGCCACCAGGAAGGCCCTCTGCCAATTATTTTCTTTGTTCTTACAGTTCTTTCTAATAGCTGGTATAACCAATTCCCTATACAAAGTTGTCTGCTTAAAATAGCTTCTGTTGTCTTGCTTAGGTATAAAGACTTCTATACATGAAGTATTTTTTTTTCACTTTGACAATTAATTATTTTTCCTAATTTTATAAATTTAAGTCTTTTGGATTGTTTTAAAAAAACATTTCAGTTTTGCTTTTATATATTCTATATCAGCTCATTTCAAAATCTGCATTCTTTGTAGGTCTAAATCTTAATTTCTCATTTCTGCTCTTTACATGGTATCTTATTTATGTTTTTTGGACTTTGATTATGAACTCATTTTATTGACATAATCACCCAAATAAAATAAAGTGAGAGGAAAAAACTCCACTTGTGGGTATAAAGTAAGAATTATTTCCTTTTACTTATCTTCCTGTTGGAATTCTGGATTATGTGTTATTTTTATTTGCCATTAAGACAACCCCACCTGTTTTGTAAGACAACCCCACCTGTCTTTCTTTTATTTGCTGAAATGTACCTTTACCTGGGGAACTGAGCAATGAAATAAATGTTTTTGCAGGATTTATTTAGTATTAGGACAGTCCTTCAGAATAATATTAGAATGCTAGAAATGAATGTCTTAATATTGATTTTCTGCTTATTCCACTTCTGTGCTACTTGCCTTCCTTTAAAATAGCATTATTTATACACAAAAATTGTTAATTTCTAAAAAAAATTAACACAATTTAATGAAGACTATAGCAAGAATGTACCATAACTTTTTTTTCTGATTGAATATTTCCTTTAATTTTGACAATGAATAATGAAGTGTGAATATCAATTTCTTACATTTAATTATATCACTTTTATATGATATACTTCAGTCTCCAAATTCTTTTCATTTGGTGCAATAATATGTAAAATTTAAATATAATTAATATTAAAAATGAGACAATTCAAGACACAAAAAATTGCTACTTTCCAAATAATTCAGTGGATAAACCAATAAATAATTACTGGTTACCTGATCACACAATAATTTTTCATCCATGTAGATTATTAAAATATATCTAAACTACAAAATTCTAAGTCAATTTAAAGTAAAATAATGGACATACAAAAATACATTAAGAATAAAACATATGATTTGAATTAGTAAGTTATTTCAAGAAAGAATAAGAAAGACATTTCTCTCTCATTTTTTACTATAGAAAAACTGTTTCTGGTATGGAGGAAAAAACCCTAATATGGTTGATGAGCTTCTTATGATATAATATAAAACTGAAATTACCCTGAAAAAAGCTGAATTATTTATTCAACTTAAAAGTAGTATGAAAAGAAATTTAATCATGCCCTTTCATTTGCATAGCTGTAACTTACTATGCAGTAAAAGAAATGCTTAAAATAAGGAAATTGGATGCTGCTCTTTAAGTTTTGGAAAGGCATGCTCCTAAATTCTTAAAACAGGTTACCAATTTTGGAGGTTAATTTGAAAAAGTACCAATATGATTCAGGTCAACTTTGAAATTTAACAGGAAACCAAGTGTTATAAAACTGATATTCTTTACTATTTTATCTTGGCTAGAATAGTTAAGGATTATTACATAAAACCATTTCACTCACATAAACTATCATTTTTAATGAGCAAAGTATATATAAATTGATGAATACTGCAGAATGCATTAAAATAAAAAGACGATTTATATGGTTTATCTATACTTCCTTGCATATGGTTTGAATTGTAAAAGGAAATACAGGAAGATTTTTTTTTAAGAGGACTTCCAGGCTCAATACCAAATCTTGACTACATAATAGGTACTTTCTGTATAGTGGCAATATCTTTTTAAGTAAATTTAATGTAATGACAAAATGGATACTTTTATTTCATATGTTCTCATGATAACTTTAAGAAATATATATTCACTTAATTTTCCAAACTTATGAAGTACAAAGTTTAAATTCAAAGTATGCTAACTTTCCTCCTCCTCCTTTCCTTCCTATTGGTAACTCAATGTCAAGACTATTCTTCAATAAGGGAAAGATATAGAAAATTCATACTGTACAGAGGAGCAGAAGATAAGCAAAAATAACATATTACAGGAAGTAAGTGAATTACTTAAGTCCTACATAGAAGAGATCATTTTTCATCTGCTTTTTGAGATTTATATAACATGTTATATTTTGACAAAGAGAATTTAGGGGAAGCAGTAAAAGACATAATTGCAGCATCAAAGGTTATATTGTGAGAAACAGATAAGTCAAAGGTGTCCTTGTCTATTTGCATTAAGTTGTCCATTGGCAAAGACACTGTTGCTTCTTAGCAGCTCTCAAAAGGCACTTGCTTTGTACCACAGAGGCATCTTGTCAATGTTTGAAGACAATTTTGATTATCACTGTGTGTGTGTGTGTGTGTGTGTGCGCGCATGCGTGCACGCGTGTCTATGTACTGGCATCTAAGGGAATAGGTCAGAGATACTGCTAAACATCCTACAATGTACAGGAAAATGCCCTGTTCCCCGGAATTAGCCATTTAAAAATGTCAATAGTGTTGACAGTAGAAACCTTGTCTTAAAACCGCAGATGTGCTCCTCTATTTCTGTTCAAACATGAATGATTATTGGAGGAGCTAACATTTGGTGGAAGTGATTCACTGAGAAAATAATTTGGATTCTTACTGAAAGTAAAAATTGGGACAGATTTCTCAGAGTAAGACAATGACCTGTATTTGATTCTTAGAAATTTTAAATGATGCAATGAAGATTTAAGATGAACGTAAATCTAGGTCTCTATCATGAACATCAGTAACCTGTGGCTGCCACAAAGTTTTGAATACTTTCCTTATATTTTGTTAATTTTCTCAGTATGATTACAATATTAAGGCAGAAGTCAGAAAACTGGCTCTCAGATTGTCTTACAGCCAGGCAAGTACCTTAGGCCCCAGCAATCAAATTCACAGGGTGTGTGAATCTGAAACTGGAAACATGCAACCTGAGGATGCAGTTGCTCTTGGAAAACTTGTTTACTGGTAGAGACATCAGGTTCTTTGGGGATGATAGCTGAGCTCGGACTGATGCATTCTAAGTGTTAGGTACAGTGGAAACAGTGTTTTTGCTAGAGGACTTCCTGGAATATGTATACAATGTTACTGATCAGATAACTTTAGAGCCAGTTCTCTGATCCTGCTGTTTGTTAGCTATGGAATTAATACCTCTTAACATGCCTTTATAATTGCTAAATTGACCAGGAGGATCATGTTTTTAGTAATAAAGAATCCTGACTGATGAAAAACATGATTTAGACATATTTCTTAAACTTCTTTTTAACTAATAAGGTTATGAAGATTTATCAATAGCCCTAAGACATGCTATAATGAACCAAGGCAGTTTAGACCTAGTGTTTATAGCATTTTCATTAATAACATATAAAATGACATGCTAAAATAAAAGTCCAAAGCTGTCACAACCAGGACCTCTATTTAATATATATACAAAGCAAGTAGTGCTTAAGGGGTTAACTTAAATTCACAATAAAATCCCAATATGGAATAAGAATCAAGTAATCAAAACAGTATTGTTTTCTGTTGTTAAGAAAAAAGCACACATAGGAGTAAAAAATGAAATGTTCTAAAATAAAAATACAGTCATATATATGTAGGACACAAAGGAAACTAGAGATGACAATTCAAAAGGAAAGAAAAATCTACATTATTGTTGCTATTATTTTTGTAATTGTTATGTCAATATGTATATATGCTGAAATATCATTTTCCTCGATATCCCGGAGTGCTGAGAGAATATGTTCTGTCCTCCATTCATTAATCTTAAGGTCCCCTTATTATGGGAAAACAGTTAATGGAAGGTTAACAAGGCTAAGACTTCATTTTCTTCTTTTTAATATCACTTTGAATTTTAGGTTACACTTAGACAATGTTCAATAAGCACTTGTTAACTAAACTTTAATTTATGCAGATTAAAATGTGAAAAAACAGGACATATTTTAGGACTCATAACAAGAAAAACAGAATCTGGGTCTCATATTGCTTAGGGTCTTTTACATTACAAAAGATGGTAACTGAGAATTGTGTGCACCTAAATAAACATTAAGAATTGTTTTGCCCTCTGTCTGACTTTGGCACACATATTCATGTGTGTACACACACATGCACCACGCAGAGACAAAATACATACAAGTAAATAGGTATGTGTGAGATGTACTAAACTTTACCACATTCTGGGTGCGGAAAGTTGGCACCTAAAAAGTCCCTTCAACAGAATCAAATATTTTTATTATGACCTGAATGTTGTCAGAAGTTTGTCCAGTTTTTAATTTGAGCCACCATCAATATTTATGTGTTACCAGTACTCCTAGTTTGAATTTTTTTTTTATTTTAAAGATTCCTGCACAGTTTCGTTCAGAAAGTCTTAGTTTAACTATTATTAGAAAGATAATGGATGCAATGCATATATATGAAAGCAAAACCTCTTTTATTTGTATATGAAAGGTATTTGTAAAACTTCTCTTATCAGTAGTAAGTACAGAAAATCATATCTGCATATTTTTTCCATATGTAAATCAACAAGGATCATCACTTAGGTCATTATCTGGTGATATCATAGGTATTTCTCACTGTAATCAAATGTTACCACTGAACAAGAGTTATTATATCCTGAATTGACAGAAATCTATCAAAATCATGAATGGAAATACAAAATAGTAAAAATAGTATCTTTGGATAAAATTTTGTTTCCCTCTGTTCCCTGGAAGCTCTGAATAATTAAGTCTATTTAAAAAGTCAGGCCTGCTTGTTTTCTGGTGGTATTATATTTTAAATTTTTTCCTTAAGTCTGTTCTTACCAGAGTTAAATTTTAATTTTTCAGTCATATCAACACAGATCTCTGAAAAAGTAGACTATATATAGCTAAACGATGCATTTATTTCACTATGCAACCAAAAGATAAAAAGTAGGTCTTCCCTATACTACAGAGAGCTAAATAGAACAACTGCTTAGACAAAATTACTTTTCTTCAGCAACTCTCTTAGAACATTTGGTGAAAGTCAGAAACACAATTGTATAAAATGGCAACTGCCCAATATCCCAACTTCAAGTATGAGTAATTTCCCATTAAGTTTTTTTTTGTATAATATTTAACTATTGAACTCCTCTTGAGTCTACTATATTTTCTTCAACTTACTTCAACTGAACTCATGTTCTCTTTGGTAATCGTTTCCACTTAACCTTTCATCCTCATTTCTGTATTTCTACCTTTTCTTATATATGGAGCTCTCCCTCTGTTCATGGCTGTCTCTCCAAATTCATTACTAGTACTTTTTGGAGACACTGTATATTGTGGCTCATAGTATGACCACAATATACTGTAGACGAAGGTAATGATCTAGTTTGTAATCATTACTAGCCATGCATTTGAGCTGGGTTGCTAGTAATAAAGAATGGTCTTTCGTTAATGAACCTACATTGTTTTCACTGGATAACTCTCAAAAGCCAAAGGCATATGTAAGTTGTGTGGCTTGAATTGCTGTATACCAGTTAAACAGGAAAAAACAAAACAAAACAAAAGACAACTATCAGAATAAATCAGGCAATATTTCTTAGATTCAAAAGTCCTCATTATCAATATTTTAGATTATAATGTAGATGATAAGATTATATTGGATGTAACATTTACATGTAACATATCATAGGTAATAAAATGATAATGTTAATAAGATTTTATCTTGCTTATCTTGAAATAAGTTGATGGATCACAAAATTCACTTCCTATTTTTTCTATCTCTGTCTTTGGTAATCAAAATCACTGAGTTCCACAACTACCCAGTACAGCTAAGAAGCTCTGATAACAAGCCTCCACATCACATTGTGCTTACTTTTTTATCACATTAATTATATTACACTGTTTGCTTATGTTAAGCAACTTAAATATGGGGATTATATCTTCTATGTCTGTAACTTTAATCCAACCACAGTACATCACATAGGTACATGACTTATGCTACTGAAAGCTACTGAATAAATAACTGTATGACTACAAGCTAAAGCAGCTTTTTCAAGGGATTGAGTCACAGCACTATGGAGCTACTGGCAGCCACTGCAGCACAAGTTCAATTCCCGGCCAGGGAGCTAATCTATATGGCGCAGCAGACCTCTCTTGTCTCGCCCGCTGCTCCCCTCAGCAGTGTATTTCAGTCTATCCACGGGTCTGCTCCTCACTTTGTGTCTGGTGAACCCTTTCACCCTCTTTACCTCTGTACCCCAGTTCTTGTATGCATAAATAAATAAATCTTAAAAAAAAATAAAGCAGCTTTTTCAACAGGGCATTCGATCATTACCACCGAATTTAATATATTTAAATTTTTATGTGAGTGTCACTAGCTGTATAAAGAGTCACACTACTGGGATTATGCTCATTAATCATTGGAAAAAAAAAAACTGGAGGAAAAAAAATCACTTTTGTGTTCCTGATTACTACTACTTTGAATCCATATTAGTTAGGAAATTAGAGAAACAAAAAGGTTTTGAAAGGAAGACTAAAATGATGAAACAATCTGAAGTAATATAGACTGAAAATTGAGATTCTGTGCCTTTCTTTCCTACTCTAAATTATAAAAATTTCACTAAAATATTTTAAAAATATTTAAAAACTCCACCAAAATTTTAAAAATCTTGAAATTCTGGAATTAACTTACTCTTTATACAACAAAGGCAGAACTTATACTTCTAAAGAAAAAGGAATAAAACAATTTTACTGTCTTCATGTAAATATACATGTAATATATGCAAATTATGTATATAATATAAATATACATGTGCTAGGTCTTTAAAAAACTTGTGATGCACTTAAAGTATTTAATATTGAGGATATTTTATAATTATCAGATTTAAAAAGATAAACTCACTACAGTAGTTTACGACCCACAACAAGCATAAAAAATGAGGCAATTTCTTAGTAGAAAGTTTTTTAAAACTAAAGTATCACCTATATAGAGTGGTAATAATGATTTGTTATAAAAAAATAGTGAAAAAGGTTATGTATAAGGATGAAACTTATGTAACACTTTCCAAGTAAAGTGGTAGAAGTAATGTGGCAGATGCAGTAGAGGTTGGGGCGAGACTGTAGTATCAATAGTTTAATGTGTCTCTTGAAGTAGCTGTCTATTAAATATTCTTTAAATATTCACTTAAAACATTAATATCCTGAATTTATATGCTACATTTAACAGAAAGAATTTAACATGACTTGAAAATATACTCTAAATTACCTTTTCTTAAGAGAAATATTATTAATTACCATATTAATTTTGCTTCATAATTTTAGAGATTTGGACAAAACACAAGTGGTAAATTTTGAAGATTTGGTTTTCTAATGTGAGTGTTCCTTTTTATATATATTTGGAATACTACAACTCCTTATAGTGAAATAGACTTTAACTCTCAGAGGACATACTCAAGTTTTTAAAAGTACAAATTTAATTTTGGTATAAATTCAATGTTAGAAATATGTTACAAGACTAGGATAAGAAAACCTCCAGAAACCTCATCTATATTCCTCAATTATTTATATTTTGCTTCATTTTTTTTTGTTACCTAAGTATATACATAATTTGTTCTTTTGAGTGTAAACTGTAAGAGTGTGACAGTCCCCTTCTAAAAACTTCAGTAAGCATTTCCTTAGAATAAGAAATTCTTTCACATAACCTCCATACACGTTTCACAATCAAAAAATCTATTATATCTAATTCTTAGTCATTGTTCAATTTTGGTAATTGTTCTAATAATGCCCTTTTGTAGGATTTTATACTTAAAACAAAAACCCTGGGCCAGAATATGATCCATTATCAAACATTACATTTAGCCATTAAAGTCTCCTAAATTTCTTTAAAACAGAATCTTTGCTTGGCCTTTGTCTTTCTTCAGCTTGACATTTTTGAAGAATGCAGGCAGTTAGTTTGCTAAATGTCTATCACTTTGAGTTTGTCTGATGTTTCCTCATAATTAGCTTTAGATTATGCATGTTGGTGGGAATATTCAGAGGCAATGCCGTGTCCTTTCCAAGTGCATCAAATCAGGAGGCAACATGAAATGTAAGTTTAATCCATTATTGTTAATACTAACTTTGACCAGTTTATTAATGTGATGTCCACCAGTTTCTCCACTGTCAAATTACTAGATCTTCCTGATCATTAGTAACTAATTTGTGAAGGAATATTTTTAAACTACTTACATAAAATTTTACCCACTTTTAGTCCCTACTGAATTAGTTCCTAATTCCATAATTCGCTGTGTTGGCATTCTGATTTTAAAAAGTTTCCTTTCATTGCTCATGTATTTATTTATTTTAAAATAATTTCTTTGTCTGAATCTACATTACATAAAACATTATGTAAATCTCATTATAAACCAACATTTGTATATACAACATTCAGATGACTACGAAAAGTCCAGTTTCTTCCTTCACCATACAATTTACCTTTTTGACCTAATTTAGCCACCTGTCTTTCCCTTCCCTTTCTGGTAACCACCATCATTTGATTATATAGTTTAAAAGTTTATTTTTGTTTCAATTAGTTTACTCATTTGTTTGATTTCTCTATATATGAGTAAAATCATGCAGTATTTGATTTTTCTATCTGATTAATTTCAAGTAACACTGTCCCTTCTAGGTACATTTATCTTATTGCAAATGGTGGAATTTCTATTTTTTTTAATAGCTAAGTAATATTCCATTGTAAATATACCACACTTTTTTATCCAGTGATCAACTGATGGTCACAGGTTATTTCCAGCTCTTGGTTATTGTAAATATTGCTGCAATAAATACAGGGATGCATATATCTTTTCAAATTAATGTTTTGTATTTTTAAAATAAATATCCACAAATGGGATGACTAGATCATATTGAACTTTCATTTTTAACCTCTTAAGGAGTCTCTATACTGCTTACCATAATAGTTGTACCAATTTACAATCCTATTGACAGTACACAGGATTTCCTTATCACCCGATTCTCTCCAACACTTGTTTGTCTTTTGGATAATAGCCATGCTCACAGATATCAGGTGCTGTTTCACTGCTGCTTTGGTTTGCATTTTTTAAAATTATATGAACATCCTTTCATGTGATATTGGCACCAGTATTTCTTCTTTGGAGAACTGGACACATGTCTATTCAGATCCTCTGCTTTTTTTTTTTTAAAGATTTTTATTTATTTATGCATACAAGAAGTGGCTATGTAAGCCAGAGGTGCTGGGAGTGAGAGGATTCACCACAGAGTGGGGAGCAGAACAAGTGGATCTACTGAAATGCACTGCTTAGGAGAGCAGTGGGGGAGACAGGAAAGGTCTGCTGCACCAATTAGATTAGTTCCCTGGCCAGGGATCAAACTCATGCTGCAGTGGATGGTGATAGCTTGACAGCTCAGGGGATAAGATCCCCTGAGCCACCAGGGAGGTCCTGCCTATTTTTTGAATCAAGCTGATTGGTTTTTGTTGTTGACCTTTATATGTTCTTTATATATCCTGGACTAGCAGTTTGCTACTCAGATGTATGATGGGCAAATCTCCTATTCAGTAGAGTATGTTTTAGTTTTGCTGATAGTTTGGCTTTGTAAAAGCTTTTTATTTTGATATAGTTCTATTGTCTGTTTTTTATTTTTTTTCCTTTTTGTAGAAGGTCAAATCCCCGAAGATATTTCTAAAGCCAATGTTTTCTCCTAAGCATCTGACATCCAAGTTTTTAACTCATTTTGCATTGAATTTGTATATGATGATAGAGTGGCCTGTATTCATTCTTTTGAATATGACTGTTCAGTTTTTCCATAAAATATAATGAAGAGATATTCTTCTATGCTATTCTATGCTCATGACTCCTGTGTCATACATGTGTATTTTCCTCACATGTGTGGGTTTGTTTTAATTACTACTGATTTGTAATATAGTTTGAAGTTGGGAAGAAAATATCTCCATTTTTGTTCTTTTTTTCTCTGGATTCTCTTGGTTATTTGTTGTTTCCTGCAATTCCAAATAAATTCTGTGATTTTTATTTGTTAGGTCTTTCACTTTTTGGTTACATTATTTCAAGTTATTTAATATTTTTTTAATGTGTTGTAAATGGGATTGTTTTTCTTATTTATTCATTTGTACAGATATGGACTGATGGATTCTTGTCTTATTTAGTGTGGTATGACTTATAATCATTAATATTTTCATGTTTAAATTGCCTTATAATTGGTGAGTTTCTTCAAGCTTTTAACCCCCAAATTTTCTGAAATAAAATTTTCTTTAAAAAACCTCAACTACTGACAAGGGACTTATCACACAGATCCATAAAGAACTAACCAGACTAAACAAAAACAAAGGGAACAATCCAGTCAAAAAATGGGCAAAAGAGCTAAAAAGGCAATTCTCCAAAGAGGAAATGCAAATGGCCAGCAGGCATATGAAAAATGCTCAACTTCTCTTGTCATCAGAGAAATGCAAATCAAAGCCACTATGAGATACCACCTCACACCAGTGAGAATGGCACATATCAAAAACAGTAGCAACAACAAATGTTGGTGAGGATGTGGAGAAAAAGGAACTCTCTTACACTGCTGGTGGCAATGCAAGCTGGTCCAACCATTATGGAAAGCAGTGTGGCGGTTCCTCAATCTACTAAGAATGGAACTTCCATAGGATCCAGCAATCCCACTCCTAGCAATATACCCAAAAGACACAAAAACTCTGATTCAAAAGAAAACCTGCACCCCTATGTTTATAGCAGCACTCTTTACAATAGGAAAGACCTGGAAACAACCTAAATGCCCAAAAACAGGTGAGTGGATCGGGAAGCTGTGGTACATATACACGATGAAATACTACTCAGCAATCAAAAAAAGAAAAACTAGACGCATTCATAGGAACATGGATGGAAGTGGAAGGGATTATGCTCAGCGAAATAAGTCAGAAGGCAAAAGAAAAATACCAGATGGTTCCTCCCCTAGGAGGAATATAAGGGAACCCAATAAGGATCAAGGAAAGGAATAAGAACAACAATAATAATAATAACAATAAAGACACAACAAAAACCAAAAATGAAAAGACAAAGACAAACTGGGGACACTTGGTGGGGAGGGAGGAGGGGAAGGGTGGAGGGCAGATGGAAGCACGGGGGACTGAGGTGATGGTGCACTGGTGATATGGTGATGGGGAATACATGGGGATTACAATTGATGTCAAATATATGTAAATTAAAAAATTTATATTTAAATAAGTAAATAAATAAAAAACCCCAACTACTCCATATTCCAGTCTCCCTCCAAAGAAACAAAATATGCTCTCATTAAAAAAATATTCTAGAAGACTTTTATTATATGACTGGTGATTACTAAGTGATAAGAACAACACTTCCTATTTACAAAAAAACCAAAAACTTGTTTTTTCTTAATCCTTCCTCAGAGTTGTGAGACATACAATTAAAAAACAGTTAATAAATGCATTGTTTTAGAGCACTTATGCAGAAACCATAAAGACTTATACTACATAAGACTTAAAAAATCTAATTGTTCTCTAGATAACTCTAAAATCATTTGGGTATTATTTAAAATTCACTAAAAAGATCTAATTAAATACAGAGCTCTTTTAAGATATTGCTGTGACCAAAGATATTTTTCAAATAACATTGTTCCTCACAAACATGCAGTTGGAGGTTTTGTTAATAAATGTACAGTCTTTTTTATTCTCATTATTTTAAGGAGCCAAAATGTAAATACATGTGATTTTTAAATCACTTTGAATTTAACTTTTCAGAATTATAGGAAGTCTCAAGTATATTGAGTCTTGCATTGCCAAAACTTTGTTCTGAGGATCATTTAGTATATTTGGTATATATTAAATAGTATAATACCCTTGATACTATATCCATCTTTTGAAAATTTATACTGAACATTAATATTGGCTATAAAGATTTGCTTAACCTTCGAAATCCAGAATTTCCAAATTTGGACACAGAATTTGGGGACAAGAAAATGACCCAAAGATATTTTATATGTTCAATGTTATACTGATACCAAAACAAAGATACCACCACCAAAAAAATATACAGAGGACTTGGAAATTCTTTGTAAGTTCATAAATTCATTCTTTTTCTTTTTAAATTGAGGTGACATTGGTTTGTAACACTGTATGTGACTTAGTGGTTTAAGACTACACCCTCCAGGGGTATGTTACCACACCTCACCTACCACCCAATGCACCCACAGTCACCCTCCAGGGGTATGTTACCACACCTCATCTACCACCCAATGCACCCACAGTCACTACCTTAGTCCACTGTACCCTGTCCCTGCTTTGCTCTTTCCTACCTCACTCCCCGCAGTAGCCTTAATCCTACAGTCAGATTTCTAAGGTATGATATTGGTTTGGTTTTATCTGATCCTTTGTTTTGTTTCTCTAAATCCTACATATAATTGACAATATCTGGTATTTGACTCTCTTCGGACTTACTTCGCTTAGCAAAATCTTCCCCAGTTTCATCCATGTTGTCATCAATGGCAAGAGTTTTACTTAAAAAAAAAAAAAAATACTAGAACTTATTAGCAATCCTTTGTGCATATATACCACATCTTTTTAATCTACTCATCTGTCTTTGGGCCCTCATAAATTCATTCTTAATATCTAGTTGGGAAATGGTAATGTCCTCATTTTTCAGAAGAGAGCTATCTTTCATAATATCTATAGATAACTGATGGCCAATCCAGAACAGAAAATGCAAATCTCATGATTACTGGTAGTCCTTTGTCTCTTGTTGCAACACACTGCTTCCTGTATTGACACAAAACCAATTCAGGAGCTTTTCAGTTGGATTCCTCTTTATCAGAATTACAAGTGCAAATTTTCATGAAATGTGCTTTGATACTCCTAATAATGTCCAGTGATTGCTGTTCAAAATATGGGATTAATAGTTCTACATTGTAGAGTCTAGCTTCTATAACCTGAGACTATGTGACCTTTAAAAAATAAGTAGCTAGAGTAATTTCCTATTTGTCTGACTATACAAATAATCTGGACCCTTCCTGTATCAAAGGTTGGCTCCTGTACAACACTGCAACAGCTATGTTAGTAAATATTAGATAGTCATTCATCTATCACATATCCTACCTTTAAAAAATGACTTTGCAACTGCTGTCTATATTGAAATACTAAGTGTCCTGGAAAATACAGCTCCAAAGGGCGGGATTTGACGTGATGCAAAAACAGTATTCAAGGTTAAAGTATTATGAAAAGTTAGGTTTATAGGTTTCTCCAGGACTACCCAAAGCTTTTTGACATGATAAAGGCATTGTGAATTTTCAAGAGAGAAAAATATGAAGTGTTTTGTGTGTGTGTATTTGAATGTATTTTAATTCCTTAAATTTATTTGACAACTGATATTTTCTTCCCACTTTCACAATACAGCTTTTAGAAGACTGTTCTATGAAACACCAGTTTAGGAAATTAGTGACTAAGCAAGTTCATTCAGGAGTTGGAGACAAATCAGAAATAGGTTAGTGATCAATTAGGGTCAGTCTCTCATGATATGTCTCCCATGCCCACTGACCACAAAGTATTAATAAGCGCTTGATCATGCTTTCTATTTAGAGTCCTACTCTGGGCCCCCCTCATATTTTTTTATAAATTATTATTTTTTGTTTATTGTACCTCATTCTACTTAGCTTCTGTGTCACCTAACTGCATTCCTCACTTATTTGTGTCCACCTTGTGCTTCATTGTCTAGGTTTGGGTTTCTAATTTATGGCCTTAGACTTTCAAAACAGATTCTGGTTATCTGTCTTGGTACTTTGTAGTTCTCCTGGCTATACAAAGAAACCTATGAATTAGTTTGGAGAGCTTATCTTTCTATCATCAAGAGGACATTCAACAATACAGAGTTGATCCTTAGCACATCTGTGCTTTAATTTTCTTAACTGAGAATTGTATCCTAATCTATTATTTCTTCTATTTTACCATATTTTTGCAATGAGTAAAGAGAAACAAATCAGATTCTTTGGTGCATGTATGATTCCCTACTTGAAAGTCAGTCTCCTGTACAGTTGCTTTAACTCATTCAATGCTTTCTTTACAGCATCTTATTTTTTATGAAGAAGTATTAAAGGGTGAAATAGCTTTCCACACTGAGAGAATATGGCTTCCTGAATGTCAAAGCTGATTTTTCTGAAGAGATGCTCTATGCTATTCTGACAAATAATACAATTAAATTTTCCTGATAAACATAATTTTATGGTTTTACAAGTAGCCTCTAAATACTACTTTATTTTTAATAACTTAACAGGATTTATCCAAAGTTCAGAAATGGCAAAAGACTAAATGTAGAGTAGTTAGGTTAGATTTCAAATTAGCAGATAACTGTAATTCTAAATATAGGTTAAATAGTGGGGGAAAGCCATAATTAATGTTATCTACCTTGATCTAAATTATAAAAGTAAAAAATGACTGTGTACATTTTTAACTAGAATGCAAAACATTGTTTTATTATTTGAATGTTTTTGAGTTTTTAAACAATACTTTAATGTCATCTTAAAAATGACTGTATAAACTTTCAGAGACCTTTTCAAATACCAGCAATATTAAACTGTGCACCCTGTAATTCTAGTATATGGAACCAGACTTTTCTGAGGTTTCACAGTAAATATTAGCAATGCAGCACACTCTACCTCGATTTTCAATATCTAGGTCACATGGACCACTTTGAATACTGTGAATAGGAAAAGAAACAGCAGGAAGATTTCTGCAGAGCTACCAAGAAATCATGACAACATTCAAATTATGTAAAATAAAAACATAACATGGTTTTTTCAATAATAATAATTTCTACATAAAATAGGAGACAGTGACCTAAAATTGAACTTCTCATCTATTATGTAAATTGAACAAAACCTTTGAGGAATGTTATTTACTTAGTAAAAATATCTTTTTTTCCACTCCTCCCTCAGATGTGTGTGTATGTGTGTGTGTGTGTGTGTGTATGAATAGGAACAGATAAGAACATACTGAAAATAACGTACTGTTAAACAAAAAAGCATACATATGCAACTTAGGAATAAAACCCTGCAGAAGTTAACAATAATCTATATCTTCTGATTATTCAATAAATGTAAATAGGTATGATAATAATGGATAAATATAATTATAATCTTATATGAAAGCAACATAGTGTTGATGATATATATTATGAAAAAATACAGTTATTTTACAATTCTCTTAGCCATAATCACATAGTTGCAGAGACCTAGAGCTTGAAACTGTCTTTGTTGTATATTCATTATAATTTTCTTTGAAATTATTGAATTTACTAGATTATACATTTAAGATTTTCCTTGTAACCTCCCCAAGATATTATATAAAGGACAGAAAACAAATGTATTCTCAAGAAAATGAAAGGCCATAATAATCTATAATAAAATTGTGCTATCACAATTTTTATGTATGTATAGTTTTTAAAGGAGAAAAATCAAACCAACTTGTCTAATTGCATTTTCCTTAATTTGTTCAATAACTTAAGGGTAAATTACACATATGTCAGCACAATAATTAAGATGGGGAACAGAAAAACTACAATGAAATGATTAGGATTTATAAAGACAGACCTTTAAGAATGAGATTATTCAAAATATAAAGATTTGGCTGTAAAGAATTGGTTACAATCTATGTATATTTCTTTAACAGCCCTAAAGCTTACAAGTATCTTTTACTTTACCACACAAAGGAATTGCTTAAGTCTGCAAGAAGGCCGAAAAACTCTTTTTACATGCACCATTCCATTAGTTGGCAGCAGTCTCCTTTAACAGCACTAAAATTTTCATATAGATGCATGTTTAGGAATTTGAACTAGGGAATTTAGTCCAGTTATGGAGATATTCTAAAGGTGGTTAAAAAACAGGTCCATAGCATGAAGGTAGAAGAGAAAGAAATGAACATCAGACATTTGACTTCATTTTAGTCATCATCATTACTTTATGAGCTCATATTTTAATCTTTAATGCTGTCAACTAAATATAAATAAAATTTTGTCAACTTTTAGAGGTATAGAGCTGGTTTAAGGCTAATTTATTGCTATTGTTATGCAAATGTCACATTTATATTCAATGATAAGAGAGAGGTTGGTATCAGGTGATAGATGGGAAGCACTGCTAGATCAGGTAGAGATTAGATTACTTTGGAAGAAATTCACTTCTGTTTTGGTCTGGGAAACATTTTAAATAAATACAATATAATTTACTAATATAATGATGAATATATTTTGCTTTTAGTAGTAAAAAGCATTATATTTATTTCTAGATTATTGTATTCTGTTAAGTATTGATCCATTTATTTACATATTAAAGTATACTGTTTATCATTATTTTAATAAATAGATTTACTATCTATATCTTCTACTAAATGTTATGAACATTGTATCTGGAGAAATCTAGTCTATTAATTTATATTGCTAGAATTCAAACTCTAGCTAGAGTAACCCCTGTAAAATGCCATTTGAACTGGTCATTTTTCTCCTTTAAAAATTTCAATGACTTCTACTTAAAGATGATATGAAAACCATATATGTTTTCACTTCTTTTGAGGCATACTAAAATGAGAGCAAGGAATAAAAATAAATAACACCAAAACAGATGGCAGACAGGTCATTAACAGTTGAAAGATTTCAAGATACTAATGGGACCTAGAAAATACAGAGAGAAAAAATGTGGGACACAGGAAGGTTTGGCTTAGAGTACAGATAGAGTGGTAAAAGGTAAGACTGGGCTCATTAATCTATAGAACTATGAAGAGGTTCTGAGGTTCACAGATGGCCAGTTAGAGCACCAGAGGGAGCAGGAGTGTTAGGCAGGGCTAAACAAGGTGGGAGATCACTGAATGTTTGCACAAGGAACAGCTGACATCCACATTCTTTGAAGAAAGGTATTCTTCAAACATAACCAAGGGTATCTCTTGGAGGAACTCAACCCTAAAGCAAAGAATAGCTTTGGTACATAGCATTTAGCAGACTCTCCAGACTAAGTTAGTTTTGTAGCCTAATGGTGTCAAGTTGTCTTTCCATCCAAAGCTTTCAATCTGTTGTATACTGTTGCACTATTAATTATGAACTTGTAACCAAGGAATGCCTGATATTTAAAGAAAGCTTCCTGCATGAGAAATAGAAATAAAAATAAGCAAATAGAAAAAAGTTGAATCAGAGGAAATGAGTAATTTAGGAGAAAACAGGGAATTTTCAAAATAACTCTAGCTAGTGTCTTTAAGAATAGTGAACAGACATTATTTCCACAAAATAATAATGATGATGAAGATCATGATGATTATAAGAGTAATGATAACAGCAAATACACATTAAAGCTTCCTATTCTCCAAATACTGTTCTTAGTGTTTTATGTTTATGAAGTCACTGATCCTCAGAATGCCTACATACATTATCTCGGTTTCAGATTAGGAAAAAGACATGGAGAATTTAAAATTGTTCAAGGTCACAAAATTACTAAGCATGGGAGTTGAGGATTCAAACTCAGCCTGGCTCCAGAGTCTCTGCTCACACAATCGCTTTAAGCTTAAAACAATTAAAAAAAAAAAAAAAAAAAAAGGATTACCAAGAACAACCAAAAGACCCCCAATTTCCAAAGAATATTAAAGACTTTTGGAAGATGAAAACATATTTTAATCCTCCTATGAACCTTGCTAGGAATAGATTCAGAAAGAAACAAAGTGTCATTGAAAGCTTTAGCTCATGTGGTCTGTCATAGAATGGAACAGTTATAGAGGAGTGAGAAGAAAAAACAGGAAAAGAAAAGGAAGAAAGTTACTAACAAAATTATCAGTGTAATGTTCTATATGAAACTCCTCAGATGAAAGTGCTCACTGTATACAATGGGTGTAGGACAAAGCCTATAGCTAGACATACCACTGGAGTTGAAATCGCTAAGAAAAACAAGAATAAACCTCAAAAGCTGTAAGGGGCAAAAACAAAAAACAAAACAAACCCCACCCCAAAACCTAATGAGCTACAAAGGACCAATTCAGGCTGATGTGTTAGTAAATTTTAGAAGACTGGGGAGCATACCTTCCAAGTTTAGAATACGAATTATAACCTAGAATCCCAACCTCAAATTCAGATGACAAGCAGTTGCAATTGCTTCTCCTTAGCATATTCATTAAAAATAACACTTTTCTACAATTTAAATGCAATTTTTTTTGCCTCCCCCATATATGATTTTTAAATACTATTTTAAAAAGAAGGTAGTAGAAGTGGCATAAAATGTCATTTTAGACAGTAGCTCATGTAGAGTAGGTAGTCAACATGTGGTGCCTTTTGAAGCATTTTCTCTCTCTACAATACTGACGTACATATCACCCACTTCTCTTCTTTCTCTTAGTCAGATCTTGCCCCTAGACTTGTCCCTTCTGATACAAGAAGTCACATATACCTCCAATGAAAATAAAATGAAAACTGTTTCAAACTTGTGAAAGTTCAAAAATTTTATCACCCATATATTTTTTAAAGAAGTTGCTGAAGGATATGCTTCATTAAATGAGGCTGTAAAATGAAAAAGGGAAAATTGTTGGTCATTGTGATGCTAACAGAGAAACAGTAAAGTGGATTCCCCAGGTGAAAGTTGTAGTGTAAGGTCTTGGAGTAGTAGATCTAGGGGTGGGGTAAGAGAGTGAGAGAGAGATTTCCTATAATGAAGAGTTGAAAAGAAAAACAAAAAACCAGAAATTTTAATAAACAGAAAAATTAATTTGTAAGACATATAACCAAAGAAGACTATAATTAATCACTAATTCAAATGATTCTGTATCTGATACGGTTTTAGTTTGGAAGATATACTAGCAAGAAAGAAAATATTAAATAAAATAAGGCAAATTAATTAAAATACAGTCTTGCATTCTTGAAATTATAGTAAAGAATAGGTAGAGTCAAAATAATTTCAAAAATTAAGCAAAATAAAATAGATAATTTGTATTAACAATCAGTGATATGGAGAAGAACATAACAAGGAACTCCCCTAAACTGGCAACTTGCTATTCTCAGTAAAATGATCTGGGATGGTCCTACTGAAGAGCAACCCTTTGGATGGTCAAGAACTTAAAGAAGAGAAGGACAGAGCAATATGATCATCTGGGGAAACAAATATTCAAGCAGGCAAGAACAGCAAATACAAAGACCATTTTCAAATAATAGTGCAAAAACTTAATGAGTGGTTATATATAAATGTGAATGGCATCAATTTTAGAAAAACAAAAATGAAAGAAATGACAGCAGAACTATGGAGAGAGAAGAGCTGAAGGAGGTAAGCATAATATCTTCATTAAAGAAGACAATGCCACACATCAATAACATCTTTAGAGATACTACACCTAAAGCAAAGATAGTGAAGGAAAAGATAAACAGCTGGAACTACATCAAGCTTAAAAGCTTCTGTACAGCAAAGAACACGCTAACCAAAACAAAGTGACAACCTACCAACTGGGAGAAAATCTTTGCACACAACATTACTGACAAGGGACTTATCACACAGATCCATAAAGAACTAACCAGACTAAACAAAAACAAAGGGAACAATCCAGTCAAAAAATGGGCAAAAGAGCTAAAAAGGCAATTCTCCAAAGAGGAAATGCAAATGGCCAGCAGGCATATGAAAAATGCTCAACTTCTCTTGTCATCAGAGAAATGCAAATCAAAGCCACTATGAGATACCACCTCACACCAGTGAGAATGGCACATATCAAAAACAGTAGCAACAACAAATGTTGGTGAGGATGTGGAGAAAAAGGAACTCTCTTACACTGCTGGTGGCAATGCAAGCTGGTCCAACCATTATGGAAAGCAGTGTGGCGGTTCCTCAATCTACTAAGAATGGAACTTCCATAGGATCCAGCAATCCCACTCCTAGCAATATACCCAAAAGACACAAAAACTCTGATTCAAAAGAAAACCTGCACCCC
This sequence comes from Galemys pyrenaicus, assembly GCA_019455555.1. Classification (NCBI taxonomy): domain Eukaryota; kingdom Metazoa; phylum Chordata; class Mammalia; order Eulipotyphla; family Talpidae; genus Galemys; species Galemys pyrenaicus. The sequence continues at coordinate 2,046,803 of JAGFMF010011870.1, read as the reverse complement.
TATGTTTATAGCAGCACTCTTTACAATAGGNAAGACCTGGAAACAACCTAAATGCCCAAAAACAGGTGAGTGGATCGGGAAGCTGTGGTACATATACACGATGAAATACTACTCAGCAATCAAAAAAAGAAAAACTAGACGCATTCATAGGAACATGGATGGAAGTGGAAGGGATTATGCTCAGCGAAATAAGTCAGAAGGCAAAAGAAAAATACCAGATGGTTCCTCCCCTAGGAGGAATATAAGGGAACCCAATAAGGATCAAGGAAAGGAATAAGAACAACAATAATAATAATAACAATAAAGACACAACAAAAACCAAAAATGAAAAGACAAAGACAAACTGGGGACACTTGGTGGGGAGGGAGGAGGGGAAGGGTGGAGGGCAGATGGAAGCACGGGGGACTGAGGTGATGGTGCACTGGTGATATGGTGATAGGAAATACATGGGGATTACAACTGATGTCAGATATATATAAATAAAGGAAAAAAAAAAAAAGAAGACAATGCCAAAGCAGCATCTACTGTTAATGGGACAAGAAATAAAGGTATATTTATTGCCCGCAGTTACAACAGAATAACCAAATGTAGAGATGAAAGTAAACGAATAATTACAAAGAAAATGTGGAGGTCAGTTGGGATCAGTGAGTAAGTACATAATGTCTCCTTTATTTGAGTGTGTATATGTGGGTGTGTTAATATATGATACCTAAAAGTTATAAATAAAAAATGGAAACAAATTCCTTTTACCTGCATAAATGAAGATACACATTGTAAGGTAAAAAAGAAAGAGAAGTGAGGTCATATGGGAAAAGGTAGAGCAAACAACTACTGATTTTAAGCATGTAGAAAAGTACACACACACACACACACACTCTGTGTGCAAGTCTTCTCTGTGTGCAAGTCTACCATTGCTCTTATGATAGAAAAAATGTTAAAATCTTAAACAGGGCCTACTGGGCCCTATCTGTTCACCAGTCTCACCTCATGATGCATACTACTCTAGACACACTGGCTTCCTTTTTGTGTCCAAAGCAAGCACACTCTTAAAAGTGTGTTCTGTCTATGTACTGTTTCATCGGAAATGTTCTGGTCCAATGTGCAGTTAGCAGAGGGCTTAGGGTGCACAATACTTCTAGGGCTCTATGAAAACATTTTTATTTCTTTGAAATATGAAAACAAACCTTTTACATAAAACCGAATATTTTAGTACATAATATGAACATATTTGTCTTAATACCAGTATAACTGCAAAACATAATTTTTAACATTTCTTATGGAATAAGAGGCTTATGAAAACAAAAGTGTTGATGGCAAACACAAGTCATGTCTGCACCTTTGCCTATTGTACTCCCCAATTCCTTTCACCTGTGAATTCTACACATTCCTCACACCTTGGCAAAATGACCCCTTCTTCAGAGATCCTTTACCTTTTTCTCTGATATCTATGCACTATGATATCACATCATCTTATGCTTTGGAAATAAAATAAAAAATTATGCATTTTTATTGTTTAATAAATTAGGAACCATATTGACCTTGTTACTACTATACCTCCAGCACAAAGTCTTATGTATAATGATATGAGGCCCTGTAGGATTGGAATTTTTACTGTAAATTTTTCAAGTCCTTGTTTAATTTTTCTGATCATGGATTTACCACTTAATATTTAATCTCTATTGACTCAATTTCTTGATTTTAAAAAATGGGATGATAATGTAGTTATGAGTTAGAATACTGACTGGCATATAATCAAGTTATTCTTCATATTATTAGGTGACTCCTACTATACTACTATCTTTACTACCATTACCATTATTAATATCATTCCATAAACTGGGTGAGTTAAGCAAATATATTTGTTAATTTCATCCCTTTTACTACCTGTTATGTAAATCTGTTTTTTTAAAAATAGAGTTTAAATTTTATGGAAGAATTAGAGCAAATAGCTATTGAATGAAATTGGCTTTGGTAACTGAAAAATACGTTATTAATCATGAGTTTAAGAATTCAGGGCATTCAAAATATCTAAAAGAACCAGTTTATAATTTTGTACGATAAGGTCAGGCTAGAAGAATATTTTTCAAGCAAAGAATAGTACATTACAATTCTCTTAAACATAATTTCCATGAAAATCTAATATAAATGAAAAGTGGAATTCATTATTGTTTTTAAAAATCCTACTCTATTTCTTCTGAATAGTCTTCTATGCAATAGAACGCAGTTTTCAATATTGATATTATTACTTTTGGGGGTTACAATTCCTTTATACATAATTCCATTTGCAGGTAAATAAAAATACATACCCCAAAGCAGTAAAATTAATAAAGTAACAGTAAATGAAAAGACTGTTTTTGTTTTGGTAAATATTTATCTTACCATTTAAACTTTAGACCCCTGAGATAATCCTTGGAATAAAATGACAAACTTTGGTTTGATTCCCTCTGGTATTTCAAACAATATCTTATAACCTAAGAACCAGTTTTTCGAGAATAAAAACTCAAACTACCTAGGAGCACTAATGTCCTAAAGCTTTGCCTTGGACCCAAAATCTCACTTAATCATTATTCACAATCCTCCACAAAAGCCTCAAGCTAAAATTATGATTGCTACTTAGAATGAAACTTGCAAACTCAGTTTTGAAAATCCTTTCTTCTTTAATGATTTCACTGCATTAAAGCCTAGAGCAACAGCCAATTTGTTTTGAGTGTTGCTTTCTTTATAAACTTATAAAAAAATTTTAATCACAAAGCTGTTTAAGGACTACACTGCATGATACATGCAACTGGATATGGAAACTTTATAGAGGGAACATAAAAACCACCATGTCTGAACTACATCTGAAGGAAAATCAGGGAATGAACTAGAGTCAATCATGCTACAAATTTCTTAAATTAGACGTTTCATTTTTTCTTTTTTTTAAACCTTTGGAAGTAAAAAAAGAGTATTTCTTGTCAACTTTTCTGCCTAAACTTTTTACTCTTGCCTTATCTGGACTGACCACTGAAATTATCTATTTTTCCAGTAACTTTGTCTGCTGTCGTAGATAATGAAACACAATTTCTTATAACATTCATGGGTCTCCTCTTAAGAACAGCAATTAAGGGTCTCCCTGGTGGCGCAGTGGGTTAAGCAACAACCTATGAAGCAAACTGCAGCCACTGCAGCACGAGTTCGATCCCTGCTGCCGGCCAGGGAGGGGACCCA
>JAGFMF010011870.1:2013612-2043546 GCA_019455555.1 Galemys pyrenaicus | reverse complement strand
CTCTGTGGTGAATCCTCTCACCCCCCACACCTCTGGCCTGTACCCCAGTGCTTGTATGCATAAATAAATAAATCTTTAAAAAAAAAAAAAAAGAACAGCAATTAAGAGGGAGAGTTATGTGTCTCAGATTGCTTAGGTTAGAGTCAGCTTCCTTACCTTGATAGAGTGGATAATAATAGTTCTCACCTCGAAGAGCAAATTGTGAGGATTAATCAGACAAGTGATTTAAAGTATTTAGTAAATTGTCTGATATGTAAGTACTCAACTGTTAATCATTATTGCTAATGATAACGCCTTTTTGGAAACTTATTTACTTCTAAATGTCTTCCAAGAAAACTGGAAAAAACATTTGTGTGACTTTGACAAACCTGAGTTAAGCTCTCTGTTCTTTTGCTTTCACATTCATAAAATGAGGTAATATGATAATATTAACTTAAGGGTCTCTTTTTTCTATAAAATCTTATGTGACTTAGCTATGGCAAAGGTTCAGACTTATTTTCCTTTTCTACTTTTTATATGTATTGATAATTCTATTTGTAGTTAAGATTAACTTTATCTTGGTACCCTTCCTCTTTGAATGAGAAACACATCTGAAGGTCTCTGTACTCTTTCCTTAATCATGGGATATTTTTCTAACATGTTCTTGTGATGAGTTATTAAATTCAGTATGAATGCCTACCAAAGACCCTAAAAAAATACTGCCTTCTTCTGAACTAATTAAAAATTAATCAGATATTAGTCACATGTAACATATTAATTTTTGTATTCTATTTAATACAAGGAATAAAAAAAATCAGCCTGTTATATTTCTGGAGAGACATATGTAAAGGTTCATTAAAAACCTTAGGAAAGTCTATGTTAATACACAGCACAATTCACAATTTAGACAAAAAAATGAAATTTGTATTCATGTGCAAAGAGAATTATAGCTTCTAAGGAAGCATAAAGTTAGAAATAAAGAAACCAAGGCTTATAAGTATGATGTAACTTAAGTAACAAAGAATACTATGGGTCATAGAGATGTGTATTTTTTTTTATGAGCAGGTTTTTTTTTAGTTGTCAATATTTTGTGTAAGTATATTGTACTAGAAGTAAATTATTTCAGAAAGATGAACTACAGCAGTTGTAAAATATCCTTTAATTAAAAGATTACTCAGCTATTAAAAAAAAGATGAATTTTTGCCATCTGTGACATAATGGATGGAACTGGAAGGGTTAATACTAAGTGAAATTAGACAGAAGGAGAAAGATAAATACTGAATGATTTCTCTTATTTGTAGAATATAGAGAAACAAAACAAAGGGTCAGACAGAACCAAACCAATAATAAACCCTACAAGTCTGACTATAGAATTGAGGCTACCAGAAGGGGAGAGGGGAAGAGCAAAATCTAGAGGGAACCTAACATTATGGTGGAAGACACTGGGTGCTGCCATGGTGGGTTTTGTGTGGGAACATATATCTGAAGGTGTGATCCTATACCTCTGAGTCAGCTGAGTCAGCTATAGTTTTACCAATGTTACCTCAAGAAAAAAAAAAATGAGTGTACATAATGAAATATTAAAAGAAGAAATGCTTTAATGTCTGGACTTGCTTTAAAACAATACAGGATATACAAATGAAACAAGATAAGCCATGAGTTCTTAATTACCAAAGCCAGACTGAGGTACATGGGATTCATTCGATTATTCTGTCAAATCTTCAATATTTCAAAGTGTCCATAATAAAGAGTTAAAAAAAAAAAAAAGTCAGGGGCCTCCCTGGTGGTGCAAGGGGGTAAGGTGCAGCACTATGAAGCTATACTCAGCCACTGCAGAATGAGTTCCACCCCCAGCCAGGCAGCTGACCCACATGGCACAACAGACCTCTCCTGCCTTGCCTGCTTCTCCCCTCAGCAGTGTATTTCAGTTGAGCTTCTGTTCTGCTCCCCACTCTTTCTCTGGTGAATCCTCTTACCCCCTGCACCTCTGGCCTGTACCCCAGTTCTTGTATGCATAAATAAATCTTTTTTTAAAAAAGCCAATATACACTTAGAAATATCAGAGGTCATGAGAAAGATAAGATTTAACCACATAAACATGTTAACTTTATACTGCAAAAACAGAGCACACAAACTAAGAAAAACCATAACAAAATACTAAAAAGTAGAAAAAATAGGAAAATGTATCATATGTGATTTACAGAGTTAATATTCTGAATATGATTCCTGATTCTTATCAACCAAGAAAAAACATCAAATACCCCAAGAAAATTTGGAGTGGAATGTAAATGGGAGAGTCATAAAAGAAATATAAAGGTCAAATAAAAATATAAAAAGATATTCATCTCACTAGTAATCAAATAAATGAAATTGAAATGCTACCCACTTTTCTCATTTCAGATTTATTTAAAAAGAAAACCAGTTAAAGCCAAATGACGAAACTATAGAGAAAATGGCAACCTCATACACTGTAGTTGGAAATACATATTGGTAGAACCTTTAGTATATTTACTCTTTGATGCACCAACTCCATTAGAATATATCATAAGCTAGAATTTTTCAGTGCTCAGTGGAATGTTCAAAGATGGTATTTTTTGTCTATGTGTTTTTGTGTAAGTTTAAATTTAAAATGTAAATTGATACAAGGCGTTTAAAAATTCTTCCCCCTTAAAAGTTTTTCCTTTGCTCTTCATTAATTTTTTTAAAGAGAAGTTTTAGGTTCACAGGAAAAATGAACAGAAAGTACAAAGATTACTCTATTTCCCTCTGCCCCCACACATGTACAAACTCCCTAGTGATAAACCTAACTCTGACATTGTTTTAAGGAAGAACTATAATCAAATAAGTTTGATTTCTAAGATCTCACTATACTACTCTATATTGGTATTCTCCAAGATAAATAATAAAGATGAATAATAGACAGTGTTTTCTTATATTATGGGCCATGGAAACCTTTTACCAGAGAGCATGCTTAAGAACTAAGATTCTATAACACTTATTTCTGGATGTTTTCTAAAATTGTCAAAAAATAATTATACATGAGTAATTAGATGCTTACTGAAGTCATTTTAACAACAGAGAAAAATTGAAAACATACCAAATATTCAAAGCTAGAAAATAGCTACATAATTTGTTATCTTCTTAAACTGGAATATTATATAACCATTAGAAATGGCAACATGGATGCTACTTAACAGCTTAGCTAAAAAGCCTTTTACATCCTATTGCTTCAAGTTATAATCATAGTGATGATATACACATATTAAACATCATCTATATCACTCAATTAAAAAATATACACAACAATATATAAATAGTAGCTATCATAAGCTGGTAAAAGTACTTTACTTTTCTGTATTGTCTTTTTTACAATGAACACGTGTTAATTATGTAATGGAAATGTTTTAGAGGCAATGTGTCAACTTATCTTTTGAAAATAGATGGCATTTTAAGCTTTAGATGTCAGATGCCTTTCATACTTAACAAAAATTAAGTTCACAGACAAGAAAACTCTAAGTATAAAAAGAATTTGAGGAGAAAAAACACAATTCATACCTTCTGGAGAGAAACTGATGAAAACATAACAAGTGTTGTGAGGCCCAGCAGTGTAATGGAGGCAGTAAATTTCTAGATGCTCTATGCCTTTACGAGTTCCTATAAAGGAGTATTTCTTCGCTCTGTATAATAGAAACAATGTGGACACACATTTATTTAAAGGCTAATTTTCAAACTTATCTTAATAAGTAATGTTATCTGATGTATATAATTTTCATTTCTAAACTCCAGCAAGTCTTTGGCAAAGAACTAGAGAGTATCAGGGTCAGTAGTTTCATTAGAGCATACAATAGGAAGCAAGCTAATAGAAGGAATACCAATTATTAGATTAGAACTCATAATCAATTGTCTTCTGTTTTAGTGCTGCTCTCCTCCATCCTTCATAATACTGTAATAAACTACTATAAATAATTAAGGAAAATTTTATACCCTTTATTTTCACATTTTAATACATTCTGAACAAATATACTTAATACTTTTAAAATTTTCAATAAAAGTAGTAATGTAATTTTTGTGAATTTACTATCTGCCAGACAGTAGCCAATATCCTTTATATCTCATTAATTTTCCAAACAACATATTCATTCAATATTTATTCAACATATTTATTAGGTACTTACTGACTTCCAGGTACTGTACTAGGCACTAGCGACACAGTGGTAATCACAACTATGTTACAAGGTAGTCATTAACATCTATACTTTAAAATAAGGCAATTTATGGAGAGCTTCTGTACAGCAAAAGAGATATTACTCAAAACAAAGACACCGCACTGATAGGGAGAAAATTTTTACACTACATACAGCTGATAAGGGACAGACACAAAGATCTACAAAGAACACACATGACTCAAGAAAAACAAAGTAAACAATCGAGTCAAAAATGGGCAGACGAACTTAAAAGACAATTCTCCAAAGAGGAAATGCAAATGGCCAACAGGCCCATGAAAAAAGGTTCAATATCCCTCATAATCAAGGAAATGCAAATTAAAACCACAATGAGATACCACCTTACCCAAATAAGAATGGCACATATTAGAAAATCTACAAACTACAAATGTTGGTGAGGATGTGGTGAAAAGGAACCCTCCTACACTGCTGATCAGAATGCAAACTGGTTCAACCACTATGGAAAGTTGTATAGAGGTTCTTCAGTCTACTAAAATGGAGCTACCATATTACCTAGCAATCCCACTCCTAGGGATCTACCCAAAGGACACAAAAACATTAATTCAAAAGAATACATTCACTGTTTATCACATGCTTGCTTTGAGATACAATGAAAATGTATTATCAAGCCTATATAAATTTCTGATGATGAAAAGATAAATTGTAAATGAGTACTGATGGTTACACTGTCCTTAACAGTATAAAATGCAACATATGTTTAAAAAAATACATTCACCCCTATGTTTACCACAGCACTATTTATAATAGGTATGACTTGGAACCAACCCAAATGCCCAACAATAGATGACTGGATTAAGAAGATGTGGTATATACACAATGGAATAGTATTCAGCAATCAAAAAGATAAACTAATGACATTCACAGAAACATAGATGGAGCCTGAAGGGATTATGCTCAGTGAAATAAGTCAAAAGGAAAAAGAAAAATACCAGATTGTATCAAGGGAGAAAAAAAATTAACAAGAACAACAACAAAACCACAACAAAACAAAAATAAACAACAATAAATCAAGAGACATTCTGCAAGGGAAGGGGAGGGATTGGGATCAAGACAGGAGTGGGAAGAATACAAGGGACTTTGGTGATGGTGCAAGGGTGAATTGGTGGTAGAAATTCTATGAGGACTATACCTGAGAATAGAAAGCAAAGATTATATGAAAAATAAATTAATAAAAAATAGGCAATTTAGACTCTGCCACTGGAACCTAAATAGCCTAACTTCAAAGTCACTCTTTCTACTTCAGCCCAGCTAATATAAAATATGTGTGCCTTGTTCCAAGGATTACCATCACTATCACCACCAAAAAACAAAAACAAAAACAAAACAAGAGAACCACAAAAAAACCAACCTTCCAAATCTCTCATACTAAAATGGAGAAAATAATATCCCAAGAATAATCACAGAGAATTTGCATGTAGTATGAAATACAAGCAAAATATTTTTATATAGCCTATATAATTTTCATTATCACTTAGTTTAATTCTCACAGAGTCTCATGATAAAGGTGCTAGTATTCCCTGTTTGAGAACATTGTGACTGAAGGTAGCTAGTGACATAGTATGTTTAACATGGACCACCTTAATTCCAAGCTTAAAATCTCAAAAGGAAAACAAGAAAAAAGTTTTGTGTATTAAATGGAGAAAGGGATAAAGCAGTAAGAACAACTCATTTAAGGAATATATATATATTCATGTATATACACACACATACACAATCATACAAAAAAAACCATATTTACAATATCCAATTGCATCCCTACATGGTTTGTGCTATTGCCATAAATAATCAAACACCACTGTGCGGTGACACAGTATCCAGGCACAGATTGGGGATCGGGGGGAGTGGTGAGAGCACCTATCTAGGAAGGAACTGCTGAATGAAAATCATTTTGAATACAGATCAGAGATACAGACTACCAATTTTCAAATGTGGTCTCACAGGTAAACAGTTGGCACTATTTCCATTGATTTGCTGTATGACCTTGGGAGTTACTTATCTTTTCTCTGCCTCAGTTTCCTCATCTTTAAATGGGGTAATAATAGTACCTGATCAATAAGTTATGGAGGTTGGTTTTCATAAAGTACTCTGAACAGTGATTAAAAAAAAAGAATAATCAGCTCCCCAAATTGTTAGACATAAACTTAAAGATCAATTTAAGTGGAATTTTCATGTTTTTCCCAAATGATAACTGGTGGGTTGGGGTAAGATATGATTTAATGATGCCAAGTCCATTTAAGTACCAACCACTTATAAATTACCCGACCAGTATAAAATTAAAGCAAGGAGAACTGAAAAGTAAAATCATCCTTCCACCAAATAATCACAATCTGTTTGTCTACTGTTAAGAATTTCATCTTACCCTTAATATAATATGTTGAGAAGGTACAGCATCACCAATGTAGTATTCTTGTTAAGAATATCTAACCTGAATCTAACGATTTAAAGTTAAGAAAATTCTAAATGGATATCCCACAAGTGGCCCAGAATTCAAAGCTGTTAATGTCATGATACTAAAAGGCTGGGCATTTTTTATTAGATTAAAGGAGAGTAAATGGACACATAATTATAGTTATTAAATACAATACATAATCTTTGTTTAGACCTTGGATGAGGGTTGCAGGGACGGCAATGAGTACAGGAAAATTAAGAGTTTTTATTTTTATTTTTTATTATAGTTGGAAATTTGACCAGTCCTCTATTAGTAAGTTTATGATATAATAGAAAGAAAATGACAATATAGTTTAACTGAACAGCTTCATCAAGCAAGTGGATCTAATGGGTGCTTACAGAATACTCATTCGACAATAGCAGAACGCACATTCTTCTCAAATTTACATGAGACATTCACAAAGACAGACCACTTATCTTTTTTCTGACTCTTTATAGTTGCCTATTCTGGATATTTCATATATGTAGAATTATACAATATGTGACATTTTGTGCCTCACTTCTTTCACTTAACATGTTTTCAAGGTTCATTCATTCAAACAGAAGTTGGCACAAATGTTCACAGCATCATTTTCTACAATAATCCAAAAATGGAAACAACTGAAAATGTCCATTAATTGATAAATGGATAAATAAAATGCAGTATTTGATGAAAAAATAAAGGCTAATACATGATACAACATGGATGAACCTTGAAATTAGGAATTCTTAAATAACAAACTTTAAAAATCTCCATCAGTTGCACACTTAAAATTATTACTGGTGATTTCTTCTTATAATTTATTCATGCCCTCCCCTTTGTCATATACAGACTCTTTTAAAATACACATTTGGTTTGTCCAAAGAGTTAGGTGAAGGGTAACGATGAAGGTGAAGCGTATCTTATTCTGGAAATTAGCAAAATAGCTAAACTATCATCTGTTATATTTTGTGACTTAAATAATTTGCCTATGAAGTATTGTCCCTTTTAATGGAAGAGAGAAATTCAGAATCTGGAGCAGGTTGTTGCTTCATACAAACTTCCAAAGCAAAGAGTAGCACTTCAGAAAGCAGAGAAAGGAAAGAAGAGAGCTTTGCCAAAAGAGCTACTTTCTGTCTGTGACCAAGAATCAGATGATCTGGAGCCTAGAAGGATTGAAGAAGCCAAATTATAAATGTTTTATAATTATCTTTTATTTATTTTTTGAATAGGTTAGGTTATTTGTATGATATAGAATTTGAAGATATAAAAAGGCAGCAAAAATTTATCTTCCAACCCTGTCCTCCATACATCTGTTTTCCTTTCCCAGAGGCTACCCATTACCAGATTCATGTCTTCTTCCAGAAATGTTTAATGTATTGCCATATTTATATATGTATTTGCTTATATGGAACAGGTTATATACACTCTTTAATAAACCTTGCTTTTTGATGCAATCTATATTGTTAAATGATCATTTCAGAATTTATAGAGCTTATTATTATACATCACTATTGTAAAGATTTATATTATGAAAACTAGAGGAGAAAAGAATGCAAGAGGCTATAACAGGTATTTTTCCATGTAGAGGAAATATACTAGCTACTAGGCAGGAAAGAGTATTGAGTTGTCTGACTGTAGAGTAATAAAGACAATGACTAAAGAAGGTAACTGGGAAGATTTGTTTGAAAGATCTTTGGATTCCAAGCATGTCAGAATGGTGGCAAAGTATCTTAAAAGTTGTTGAAACCTTTTCTGTGAAGCAATGCAAAAGAGGCTAAGACTCAGGGTGGCAGACATAAAGGAGATGGTTTATTGAAGTAGTAGGGTCAAGAATGCATGTTCCTTCCCAACCAGAGACCATAGTAAGGAACCATGGTAGTTAATCCAGTGTATGAAGCCCACAGGACAAAAAAGGGGAATTTTGTCCTATGAATGCCAGTCCATGGCGCCAAAATCCCAAGGGCCAAGCAGTAACTCAGTGGAAACAAGTAAGCAGAGAGGAGTGTGGAAACCTATATTCATTCATTGATGTAGGATGAGATGAGTCTCCTCAGGAAACTGGGAAAGAATACAAGGAAGAATAGAAGGCAGAATAACATACAGAGAAAGAATCTTAGCTTAAAGTCTAAATTGATTAAATTTTAACTCAGAAGTAACCAAGTAACTTCCAATGATAACTGATTTTTTTTATGTATGGAAATGGTAGTGGTGGTGGGTGAGGAAAAGGAAATTGAGATTGCAAGATATGTCAATTTTAGATACAGGCAAGCAATATTTTACATATCAATAACTATAAAATTTAAATCTACATAGACACCTGGTGTTGTTATAAGGAGTCAATGAAATGGTTGTGTGAAAATACATGAATAATGGTATGATTTTCTGTTTATAATTTCTAACATTATCTAATTTCTAATAGTAATCTTTCTTTGACTTCTTTCCAATTTCTGGGGACCCTTGATGCAGTCCCATAATTCCAGTCTTTATTATAAATATCCAATTTAAAAAATATTATTTCTGCAGTAAGTGAATACTGGGTTCAAATTTTAGCTTTGTCACCTACTAGCTATATGAATTTGGAGAAATAACTTCTAAAACTCTCTGGATATTGTTTATAAAACATAGTGTAATAGTAAAAAATATTTAAAACATTAACTAAGAGTGAAATGTACATCAGTGCATTGTAATAATTAAAAATTATTTCATGCATGTATTAGGTATGATAATGAAATATACATAGCATATTGTGTGGTTCATGGTTGGTGGACAGACTTACCTTATCTAAAGTTTAAACCATGTTGCCATTTTTGATTTGGAAAATTCTATTATCTTGTCATATGTCTGACTATGAGATATTGAACTCTGTAATATATGGCTTATTGTTCCCAAGGCATCCCTACTGCTGTATAGGAAGTAGGTCTGTGTCATAATAAAGGCATTTAAATATAATATCGATGATACATAAATAGTAACTCCCCAAATCTTTCTCTGAGACTGAGTTTAGGGATTGGATATGGTAATTTTTTACTCTCTTCCAACAGAAATAATCTTTTAAAAATGGGATTTATCTCAAATCTAACAAATGTCAAAAAGAAGAAATTACTTAGTAGATAAAAAAATTCAACAGCATTGATTTATGAAGATGATAGATCAAACATATAGATTTAATTCCATTCCTTACAAAACCACACTAAAATACAATAAATATTTTATTAAAAAGCATAAATCAAGGAAGAAAAGGAGAATGTGATATAAATGCTAGTACCAAAACTTGGAAGCTAGAAGGCAGAGGGCCTATAGGTAACTGACTTAGCTGATTTGAGCACACTGAATTATTTTAAGATTTATTTATTTATGCATAAAACTGGGGTATATGCCAGATGTGTATGTGTGGGGGGGTGAGAGGATTCACCAAAGACAGAGTGGGGAGAAGAATGGGCAGATCTACTGAAATACACTGCTGAGGGGAAAGGCAGGAGAGACAGGGTAGGTCTGCTGTGCCAAATGTGGGTTGGCTCCCTGGTCACAGTGATGATAGCATAATAGCACTGAGACTTATCCCCTAAGTCACCAGGGATGCCCTGAGCACAATGAATTATAAAACAGCAGTAAACAGAGCCAGCAATTATATTTCACTAAAGTTTCTAAAAAATCACAGGAATTGGTGGCATCTAGAACTTTGGGAACCCACTTAACCACTTAGGGAAATGGGTTAGAGGTAGAAAATAAAAATAATCATGGTTGTCCTAAGTCTTTTAAAGAATTAGTCTCTTAGTTTTCCATTCTACCATTCACATTTGGCTAAGTGTCTCTCCCTCTCTTATCCGAGTAGAAGATTAAATGTTTGTTCTTCAAAGTGGTAAAACAGATGGCCCCCAAACTGGGGTGGGGGTGGGGGTGGGGGGATTTGGAGAATTCTGAAGGACAGAGTACTCTCCTAAAAACAGATCTGAATGAAACTTTATATACTGAATATTAAGACTCCTAAATCCTGTTCTAGTTGATTGGTAGAATGCTAGTAGCCATTCTGAAAACCTTTTGGTAAGAGAGGTGAAGGTTCACTATTTCTGGTGAATCAAACTGGTCAAAAGAAAAAGAAAATTATAGTGGAGGTTCGAGAACAAAGCAGCATAGCCCAATCTAAGGCATTCATAGTCACTGAGCTCCAATTATATATAATCTAGGTATGTCCCTTCTTATCTTTTTTTTGTTTTTAAAGATTTATTTATGTATGCATAGAAGAACTAAGGTACAAGCCAGCGGTGCTGGCAGGGGATGAGAGGATTCACAAGAGACAGAGTGTGGAACAGAACAGGCAGATAGACTGAAATACACTGCTGAGGGGAGGAGTGGGCGAGGCAGGAAAGGTCTGCTGTGCCATGTGGGTCACCTCCCTGGCCAGTGAATGGACTGGAGCTGCAGTGGCTTCAGATGCTTCATAGTATGGTGTGTAACCTCTTGTGCCACAGGGAGCCCCCCTGCTTCTTACTATCTTAAACATGAACTGACATGTTTAAGTCTAGTGACTGGTAACTAGATATCTGAGCAAAGTCCCTAACATGACAAATGGAGCCTAAAACTAGCAAGTCAACAAGCTAGCAAACAAAAAGGAAATAGAACTATTTAGGGAAATGAATTTTTAAAAAAATTATCTTCAAAGAGATAAGAAAAGTTCAAACTTAGGAGATAATAAAGAATAAGAAAATTAAAGAGTGTAGAAAATTCAATATTCAGGTAACAGAAAGAGAAATTAAAGAAAAAAATAAAGAAATAATTCATAAAAATTTTCCTGAATTAAAAAACATGTCTCACTGAATGCTCGATCAATGTATGAAAATAGAGCTCCAACAGGGAAAATCATAATAAAATTTCAGAACTCTGCACAAATAGAAAACTGTAAAAGCTTTCATAAAGGAAAAATATATAAAAAAGAAATTAAAATGTTTTTCGACTTTTCAATGCTGGTTTTTCAAGCTAAAAAACAATGTGAGGAGAACAAAAAATTCTGTGAGAAAGTGAAACCCAAATCAGAACTCTATAGTCAGTAACAAAACAATTAAATGTTAGCAAATCAGGCATTTTCTCACAGGCAGTGCTTCATCAAAACGAGTAAATAAAGAAAAGACATTAAAAAATAAGAGGTACAATTCAAAAAAGTCTCAAGGTGAAAGTGAAAACAGACCTGTACCATATGGGATAGAAATTGCAGCTGAGTCAGGAACTAGTACGTAGTGAACCAAACAAATGAAAAATAAGAAAATAATTTTAGAGAAATCAGAAAATTAGATGCATGATATGGTTCAGCTATGAACTGACTTTATAAAATTATAAATGTATACAACTGAACATTAACATCAAAATCATAATATATTAAAAAGATGGTGCATTTGTGATTGAGGAATAGAGAATGTAGAAGTTATTTAAATCTATAGCTTCCATAGTGACAAATTAATATACTATACATGAAGCTAAAAAAAGAAAACATAGTCATATTATTTAGAGATATCCTCTTTTTACAAATTTAAGAAAAATAGTGGTAATAGATTAGAAATGGGGGCTGAGGACTGGGAAATGGTGAAAGGAGGTACAGAGCAGGGGACTGTTTTTTTAAAGTAAGTCTGTTAGGACTAACTACTTGATTTTTAAAGCCATATGCATGTGTAATTTTGACAAATGTAAAACATAAAATCAACAGTAATGCTAGTTGTGGAAAAGTGGCAGCCTTTTGAAATTCTTAAATGTGGTTGCTAATGAATTGTTGCATTATATAACCTTATTGGATAAATTTTGAGAAATCAGGTGCAGCACCAGACAAACGTGCTATATGACAGTAGTGCATGGCAGGTATATAAGCATTGCTACTTTAATAAGTGAGAAGATAAAAACTGGAACTCAAGTGGGTTCTATATACCTTTTGGGTTTAAATTTTCACTTTACTTCTGTTGAATTATTATTAATGCTGGGCAAGACATCACATAAAACAGCGTCAGATAAGACCAAACTTAAAAACTAACCCTTGAAAGCTGATTATAGACTAAGGAATTCAGAGGGTCACGTGAGAGCAAAGTGGGAAGGGACTATGGTGGTGGAATATGGTGTTTGGTTATAGGTGCACTATGGAAATAACATATGACAGGACTGGTGGGGAGATCTCATACTCCCCAAAATACAAACAGCAATGTAAACAAACACTACCTCAAAAATAAAAAACCCACAAAACAAAAAAAGGCATCAAACTTCTTTTTGCTTAAGATTTCTTAACTGTAAACTCCTTCATAAGAACATTATGTTAACACAGTGCCTGAAATATAGTGACTGATTATTAAATGTTAGCCATATTTATTTTAACTCCAAACCATTAATTCTGGGTTGTAAGAATCATGTGCACTGTATCTCTTCCCATGCCAACGCACAAACATCGGGGCAGAATCAGACTCAATTAACATTCTAAATCGTCAGACCTGATTCACTTTAAAATGTAGAGTAGAAATAAATTTCAGACCTGGAACCACCTCTCTTTTTTTAATCCATTGCTGCTTCCCTTTTCTTATAAGGGCTGGAGCAGAATTTGTACCAGAAGACCTAAATTTGGATATATCATAGACACTGAGTATCCAATTTCTGTTCTGTGTAGTGGGGATGATAATACCTGCTGACGTGAACATTTGAACTTTGTCTCCCAACAAACTTTCCTATTGTTTCTAGTAACTATACTTATTTTTCTTTGGACAACTAACTCATCCCACAGCTTTAGTATGGGCTGAACTGCCAAACTCAGTCAGCATATCCCCATCTGTTCACAGTGAAGTTTAAGGTTAAGTGATGCACTTAACCATCTCAGGACCAGTGACACTCAAAGCTGTTAGAGTCACCAAATGTGAAGCTGACAATGGAGCTAATGCAGAGATAAAGAGCTCGAAGCGCCAAATTGGCCTATTTGAAGACCATTCCAAGCAATGAACCAAAATATAATTTTTGAAGCTTATTCCTCCGTGGTGTATGTGCGTGCGTGCGTGCGTGTGTGTGTGTGTGTGTGTGTGTGAAGGGGTAGTTGAGGGTAGATGGATAGATTAATCAGAGAACTGATGCTGGGAAACAGCAAGTTATAGGATGGGATGGTTGGAATGGGCTCAGATAACAGATTCTTAAATCTGAGGTAAAGGAATCTGAACTCTATTCTATACAACTGGGCTTTTCTAACAGGAGCATGTACAGCTCATGAGACACTGGAATGCCCATTAAAAACATGAAGCATCTTTTTGACTCATGAAATTTATTTGAAAATTCAAAGAATTTAGCTGAATTACTTAAATGATATCTAATTTAAAACATTTTAAAGTTTAAATAAGTGGATATATTATGACGTGGGATATAAGATGTATGTGAATTCTTATAATGCAACAAGTGACTTCAAGGGAATGTTGAGCATGTGGTGAGTTGTCTTCAGTTATGCTATCAGATCCTAGTGGGTGCCTTTTTATATTTTTAGCTGGCAGTAAAAATGTGGAGCCATGAAAGGGATTTGAGTAGGTAGTAACAGGATTAAAGTGATGACTAACTTATATTAACCTAGCAGAAGAATGCAGGCTCCCCTAGAAAGGAAAGATTAAAAGTCTAGATCCTAGCAAGACAACTATTGCAACATTGAGGATTTAGTTTTCAACTAATACTGCCATGTCTGCAATGTATTGGAATTGATTCAGTGATACTAGACCTAATGAATTCTAATATTGAGAGGCAGTTTACTGTTGCCAAATACTGACACCAGAAAGCTTGAGTTTTAATTTTGTCTCAGGCACGTACTTACGTGACTATAAATTATTTAACTTTTTTCTATATTTATTCATCTATATAATGGGGAAAAATGATAATGCTGGCTATACTTCACCAGCCTGCTGTCAGGATTAAATGAATTAATATAAGTAAAACACATAGTGCAGTATCTGGCATAGTGAATATTATTTAAAGGCTAATTGCAATTAATATTATTAGTTTTTACTATTTATATTGGCTGTCATATTTCCTGAGATCTACAGTGCTTGAATGTATATTCTCTTAATTCTGTGATGGTCCTAGAAAATCCTTGAATCCTAGAGCATTAGCTGAGAGATTGATAAGTCATTAAAAACATTAAAGGCTGTCAGTTCATTAGTATATCTCTACCTTGTTGCCTTCCATACTACTAAAAATAATTGAGTTTGCTAATTTCTTTTTAAAGTGTCCACACCAAGTATTTCTGGACCCTAATAAGACAAAATTTATTTGGTAAATGCTGATAACAAAAGACAGAAAAATGTATCAAAATTTACTCAGTCGTGCACACTCAATGCTAACTGTATATTATGGTATGTTACAGTGGGCTGCTAGATTGTACTAGGTTGAACTACATGAAACTGCCCATACTCATTCATTTTTGTCTTACACAAAACTGACAATCTCATATGGTTCAATCTAATATCTCCTAAAACACACTTTGTGCAAATAATATGAAGTATTTTTCTTTTTAAAAAAGGTTTTATTTATTTATGTATATAAGAACTACAGAGATATGGGGGATGAGAGAATTCACCAGAGACAGAATGGTGAGCAGAACAGGCAGATCGACTGAAATACACTGCTGAGGGGACAGTGGGTGAGACAGAAGTGGTCTGCTGTGCCATGTGGGTCACCTCCCTGGCCAGGGATTGAACTCATGCTGAGGTGGTTGCAGATAGCTTCGTAGTGTGGTGCTTATAACCTCCTGTGTCACCAGGAGGTCCCTGAAGTGTTTTTTCTTAATCAAATTCTTCATTTTTTCTTAATTAAAATAATCAAGAAATTTTGTGGACAAAAGAGGTGAATATAGCAAACAAAATCACTCTAGAAAATAACAGTTTGGAACTTGGAAAACTCCTGTTTGTCTCTGCCTTTAACCTCTGCTTTCATCCCTTGTCCCTGCTGTGCTGCTGTGGTGAGCAGGCTGGTCTTATTTCTCCCCACCAACTTTGCATCAATTAGTCACCAAATGCATGTCCTTGTTTGAAACATTGCTTTTTAAAGAATGCTTGCAACTGGAAGTGATTATCCCAAGTGAAGTGAGCAGAAGGATAAAGATAAATACTGGATGATTTCACTTACATGTGGAATACAGAGAAACCAAACAAAGGATCAGACAAAGACAAACTTTAAAACTGACCTTTGAAAACTGACCATAGATCTGAAGCATACAGGATAGCACAATAGAATATGGTGGAGGATTATGGGTTCTTTGGTTGTGGGAAAACTATGGTGACCATACCTGAGAGGAGAAATCTTATACTGTGAAAAAACAAATGAGGATGTAAAGTAATAGTACATCACTAAACATTAAAAAACATTAAAAAAATAAAAAGTAATAAAGGAGAAAAGTTTTTAATATTCTACAGAGTAACTTAGTCTTCAGAAACTTAAAGGCCTTTGTACTGTGAATGAAAAACTCAAGTTGTTTGATTTACTTTGCAAAATCATATGCTTTGACTGGAGAGATTTGCTAAAATTCAGCAGCTAGTATTAAAATCATTAGCAGTTCCAATTATTTGCCTGATTATCTGCAATATAGCCATTTTCAATTATTTCACTTTCTAACACCAACTAAATAGAAGTATCTTAAAACTTAATTTTAATTTTGAAGACCCTGAAACAAATGTCATAGTACCTAAGTAATAATATATGAATGAACATAATTTACACATGATACAGAATTACAAAGATACTACATGCATGATTTAGTATATCCTTTTATATATTTTTTAAAAAAGACAAAAATTACCTCCCCAATTCTAATTCAAAGCCAAAATCAAGCAAAACCAAAACTGCTTTAGTATTTGAATAGCAAGATAATCCAGCCTAAGTTATATTATCTATATAAAATAAAACAAATTTGATAAAATCTAAGTCTCTTTATTAGTAATAGTTATTAGCAATAACAAGAAAAATGAAGAAATTATTTTTCTGGGGTCTTCTATGTGTTAACAGCTTGAAAGGTTAAGGGCTGTCCAGTAGGAATACATTTTTTTCCCCCCAAAATACAAAACTGAGCATAATAGCTGTCAGTTGAAAACCTTCAAAAGATTTACAGTGTTCTTGAATGTGAAATAAAAATATCTTCAGGTGATCTTATAAAGCTAGTAGGTTTCAGTTACTTAACTTTTTTGGTTACTGATACCTTTCACCAATTAGTTCACTTTATCTTGTAGACACGTAGTCCCTTCAGTCCCTGGTATTCTCCATGTTCCTTCCAATCACATCGCTTTCTGCTATGCCTTCTGCCTAGAATATACTTTCCTTCTCTTTGACTCAGTTAACCCATATTCCACTGGCAATTAACTATAAGATAGAATGATTTAGTACTATATTTGCTGTGAATTAGGTGCTATGGAGGATACATGGGGAGCACTCTATTAAGTGTCCCTATATCTTAGTTTTCAGCAATAGAAACAAACTTAGAGTAATTTTGTAGAAAATAATTTTATTAAAAGAGAGGAAGCTTCTTAAAGAAGTCTATAGGAAGCTGTAGAGTTAGCTTTTGAGGCTACCCAACCAAGAAAGGAGATTGTAGTATGCTCATGCTTAGAAGCTGCAGTCCAATGTTGCCACTAGAATAACTTTTATATCTGAAAACTGGAAGTAGCTGCTCCTGCTACTACTATCTTCTCCAGAAACAGTCTGTGAATTCTGTTTCCTTATGTTTCTAGTTTTTGCTTCAAAGGGTGTTACACACTTGAATGGCAGTCTTACTTATGGATTTATGCTCAATGTGTTAGGGAGGCTGGGAAAGTAAGAAATTGGCATTTTGAGCCTTTATGGTAAGAACTATCTCAAATTC
Organism: Galemys pyrenaicus; assembly: GCA_019455555.1. Lineage (NCBI taxonomy): Eukaryota > Metazoa > Chordata > Mammalia > Eulipotyphla > Talpidae > Galemys > Galemys pyrenaicus. The sequence continues at coordinate 2,026,070 of JAGFMF010011870.1, read as the reverse complement.
AGAAGTTAAGGGAGTGTTTTCTTTAGCAGCACATATATTAAAACTGGACTGATACAGAAGGTAGGGGACTCTGTAAGTACAGATACTAATTAGCCAAATCACTACTACATAAAGGATGGAGATGAATGAAAATAACTTTTCAGAATGGGCACTATTTCAGCTCTCTCTCTCTCAAAGTAAAATGGCAGACCCTGAAGGAAGAATAAAGAGTAGCTTTAGAGTCAACTGAGGAGTTTTTTAAAAAAACAAAGATTTTGGTTCAATACATATGGATTGGGACTCTGGCATCTCACATTATTATCAAGATACTCATAACTTGTTTAGTACCTTTGAAAGCAAAAGCATGGACATGTGAAGTAAGTGATATGTTTCTAAAACATAACAAAATGTCCACCCAATGGAGTGTAGGCAGATAAGATCAGAGATGAGGCAACAAGTAAATTATGGTCAAATAAGAGAGGTTATGAATTATTTCCTGAACAATTTGAAGTTTATTCTATAGGTAACCATATAGAACTGAAAAGGATTATCCATCATAGAATTAGTAATCCTATAATTAGTGATTAAAACATAGTAACATTTCTGTGAATAATAGGAAACAATTAGATCTCACTGATTTTAAAAAAACATCACCAAGAAAGTGGCATAAACCAAGCCTTTTATAAATTTTGTATACAGGTTCCTGAAGGCTTAAGCAGAGTAAGATCAGAAAATCTTTTCTTTTAATTTTCTTGGACAATAAGTAGAGTGGAGGATTAACAGTCAATGCAGACTGGAAGGGGAGAAGGAAGAGTTAAAAATTCTAAAATTTAATTTTCAAATTAAAATTCTAAAGAACTTTAGACAAAACTCTTTAAATAATGTTGCACAACTGACCTTTAGCCAGGGAAGCTCTGGTAAGAGAATGATTACTGTAGAAGGAAGGAGGGCCTGGCCTTCCTGGCCTAGCATACTATGGGTTAAATGGGGTATCATCTTCCCTCAAAGACAGAATGGGGGAAATTTCCCTTTCCTTGTCACAATGGAGGCAGGCAATATGATGACAAAAACTGAGACTGTCTATAACCCAGACTATTTCCTTTCCTTAAACATGACCTACAAATATTTAATTTCAAGAACAATAAAAAAAATTACAGATGTGAAAAAATGCAAGAAAGTATGGCTCATACACTGGGAAAAAGAACATACTCTGCCTGTGAGAAAGCACAGAGGTCAGACATAATAAGAACTTCAAAGGAGTCATTACAAATATGTTCATAGAACTAAAGGAAAGTATGACAATAACATTACAATAACTATAAACTATTAATAAGAGGCCAAAATTCTGAAGTTAGAACGTATAATGATTGAAATGAAAAATTCACTAGAAGTACTCAGTACTAGGTTTGAACTGGCCAAAAAAAGAATAAAAAACTTGAAGACAGGTTGACAGAAAATATATAATTTAAAAAATAGAGAAAAAATAATTAAAATAAAAATGAAGTGAGCCTCAAAGATAATGCGTGGCACCACTAAACACACCAAATACATGACTGGGAATGCCAGAAGATGAGAGAGAAAGGACTAGAAATAAAATTTACAGAATTAATGATTGGAAACTTTCTAAATCTGGCTAAAAAGTACTAATGTATACATCTTAGAAGCTGTATGAATTCCATATAGGATATACAAAAAACCCCACATCTAGACATATCATAGTAAAAATGCTTAAGGCAGAGATAAAGGTAGTCAAACATTTAAGAAAACCCTAGAATTGTTAACAACTGACTCTCAAGAAAAAAATGAAGGCCAGTGGGTAGTTGGATGATATAATCAAAACGCTAATAGAAAAAAACAAAGCAGAAAAACCTACCAACCAAATATTTATAGTCAGTAAAACTACTTTTCAAAAATGAAGGCATATTCTTAAATAAATAAAAACTTGGAAAATTCATTGCTAGTACACTAACATTAAAGAAAAAAACAAAACACGAAACAACTAAAGAAAGTTCTTCAGCTTGAAAGCAAGTAATCCCAGGTGGTAATCTGATTCTAAACATAAAGACTACCAGTAAAGGTAATTATGCAATTATAGGTGATGATAAATGCATATTTCTGCTGTTTAACTGTTTACAAAGGAATTCTATAAAACAGTATTATAGGATAACGTATTGTTGGATTTATAACATATACAAATGTTATATATTTAAAAATAATAGCACAAAGGAAGAAAGTTTCTACTGTGTCAAAGTAAGGAAATTATTCTAGATTCTAATTCAAATTCACAAGACCAGATGAGAGAACCAAAAAAGACAAATAAGAAGGATAATATAACAGTTTGTAAATGTGTCCTTAGTCTCCTTTCTTCCCTTAGCTTCTTTAAAAGGCATAAAGTTTATGTAAATTTTAAAATATTTTAATAAAAAAAAATGAAAAAAAAAATAAAAGGCATAAAGAATGCTAACACAGACTGGTGAGACTTCAGACTCATGCCAGGAAGGGTGCTGGGGCAGGCAGGATACTTGTGACCTTCTGTAAGAATACACAGGTTTCTCAAGTGCATATGTGACATTCTCCAGAATAAACCACATTCTGGGAGACAAAACAAATATCAGTAAATTCATGAATATTGAAATAACACCTAGTTTCTTTTCAGACCATTATGTGTATGAAATTGCAAATCAACTATCAAAAGAAAGTAGGAAAATCCTTCCATACATGGAAACCGAACAGCACACTACTGAAAGAGTATTGGGTTAATACGGAAATCAAAGAAGAAATTAAAAAACACCTTGAGACAAATAAGAAAGAGCATACAATTATGCACAATTCATGGAATGCTGCAAAAAGTTCTCAGAGGGGAACAGAGCAATATAGGCCCATATCAAAAAACAAGAGATCTTAAAAAAATTTCTCTCTCAACCCAAGGAATTAGGAAAAGAATTACAAACCCAAAAGTCAGTAAAGAACAAAAATAATAAAATATCAAAGCAGATGTAAATGAAATATTCCAAATGATCAATGAAACAAAAAAATGGTCCTTTGAAAAAATAAAGTAGACAAATCTCTGAAGGTTCACCAAGAAAACAAGGGAGAAATCTCAAATATTGATAGAATCAAAAATGAAAGAGGAGAAATCACACAGATGCTGCAGAAATTCAGATAACTAGAGACTACTATGACATCTTTATATATCAAAGATATACAAAGAAGTCATAAAGTCTTACAAAAGCAAAATAGCCCAATCAAAAAATGGATAGAAAAATTAAACAGACACTTCTCCAAAGAAGAAATTCAGACTTCTGGTGCATGAAAACAATGCTCACCACCACTTATGTTTTAGAGAAATGCCAATCAATCTACAATGGGATACCATCTCACACCTATGAGAATGGCCCATATGGAAAAGATCAGAAGTAACAAGTGTTGGCAAGGATATGGAATAAAGAACTCTCGTACACTGCTGGTGGGACTCAAACTGGTCCACTTTGAGTAAAGCAGTATGAAAAGCAGTACAGAGGAATCTCAAAATATTAAAAATGGATTTGCCATTCAACCCTGTAATTCCACACCTATGCAAAAATACTTAATTCAAAAAGGAAATATGCACTCCCATTTTTATTGCAGTGCTATTTACTATAGCTAAATTATAGAAACAACCTAAGTATCCCAAAACAGATGAGTGACATGTATGTACATTTGCAGCAATATGGATGCAGCTGGAAAGGGTAATGCTAAGTGAAATAAATAAGAATGAGAAAGATAAATACTGGATGGTGTCACTAATATGTGGAATATAAAATAATAAACTGAGTCAGGTAAAATAAACTTGAAAACAAATTATAGTTAATTTATACCTAGAAAGCTAATTATAGATCTGAAGCACCAAGGAAGGCGAATAGTTGGGGAAGAATAAGAACAAAGTGGAAAGAAAGCACAACGGACTACAGTGGTGGCACTATGGGTGATTTAGTGGCGCGTGGACTATGGTGACAATACCTGACTGGGGTATCCAAAATTACCTTGATTAAAATAATTAATTTAAAAAAGACAAAATCACTGAAGCTAATAATTATAACAATATATTGTTCGGTTCACAACATATATAGATGTAAGTGCATAATAACAGAAAAAGGGAGAAAAATATAATATTTTTATCTTCTTGAAATATGAAATCTAAAGTAAAATAAGCTAAGTTATGATGTATATGGTAAATTCTAGATTACTCAGTAAGATAACACAAAATAAAAAAATCATTTAAGAGAACTAAAATATGTGAAAATATTCATTTAATTCAAACTAGAGCAGTAAAAGAAGAAAAGAGTAATTAAAAAACAGATGAGAGATATTTAAAAACAAAGAATGAAATTCCAGACATAAATCTAAAGCTATCAGTAACGAATTGCAAGTGAATTAACAGCTTTCATGTTTATTGTTTGTGTGATCTAGGTTACATAAACATGAAAGCTGGATGAAATAGATTTCAAAACAAAAGCTTTTAAGAAAGATAAACAGTGACTCTTTAAAACAATTAAAAAAAAAAAAGACTGGAAAGATACAGTAACTATAACGATACTTGTTCCTAAGAGTAGAATCTCAAAATACGTGAAGTAACTGACAAAACTGAAGACAGAAAAACATAATAGTATAATTTTTCAATATCCCATATTCATTCATAGATAGAAGAACTAAGCACAAGATCAATCGGGAAATAAAGGACATGAACAACATATAAGACAACTAATTAGATTTCACAGACATTCATAAAACTAATATACTCAACAAAATCAGAATCTACACTCTTAAGTGCACATTGAACATTCATTCCCTAGGCCATATATATGGAATAAATATTCCTCAGTAAGTTTAAAAGGACTAAAATCATATAAAGTATGCTTTCCAATCATAATGGAATAACATTAGAAATCAAAAACAGAAAAAAATTAGAGAAATTAGAAAATGTGTCTATTAAATAGCAATCGTTAATAAATCAATGTGTTAAAGAAGAACTCAAAAGAAAAAATGTCTTAATGTGGCTTGATATAAGATATACCATACCAAAATAGAGGATGGATCTAAAACAGGGGGATTATAACTGTAAGTACCTGTATTAAAAAAGAAAGGTTTCACATGGGTGGAGCTAGAAGGGATTATGCTCAGTGAAATAAGTCAGAAGGCAAGACAAAAATATCAGATGGTTTCACTTTTAGGAGGAATATAAAGGAGCAAAAGGGTTCAGGGAAAAGAACAATAACAATCAAAAACCAAAAAACAAAAACAACACAATAAGAACAAAAAGACAAAGAAAAATCAAAGGCACTTGTTGGGGGTGGGGGAAGGACTGGGATGAAGGCAGAAAGAGCACAAGGGACTGAGGTGATGGTGCACTGGTGAAATGGTGTTGGGAATTCCATTGGAACTACAAGTGATGTCAATTATATGTGAATTAATTATTTGTTAAAAATGGGGGAAAAGCTATTAAAAAGAAAAGAGTGAAAAGAAAGGTTTCAAATTAGTACCCTAACATTCCACCTAAAGACACTGAAATAATAAGGGAAACTAAACTGAAAGAAAGCAGTGTGTAGGAAATAATGCATATTAGAGTAGAGATAAATAAGGAGACTAATCTTTACAATTGTTTGAAAAGATCAATGAAATCACAAATCTATAGCTAGACTAACAAAGGAAAAAGAGAGAATACTAATTATCAATATGACAATACAGGAAAGGACATCATCACTGTCTTGTAGAAAATAGAATATAAGGGTACATAAAATAAAAAAAAATTAGGTAACTTAGATAAAATGAACAAATTTCTAAGTGATACAAATTATGAAAACTGACCCAAAGACACATTTTGTAATATTTTTCTCAACTAAGGAAGTACTGATTTACTTAAATGGGTGGATTGTGTGATATATAAACTGCAAGTCAACAAAGCATTAATATATATTTTTTAAAAATGTTACGGATCAACAATGTAAAGTATATGAACAATGCTTGGGTCAGAACTCTGACACAGCTGGGTAACAGAAAATGAAGTGCTGTATCAGAGAGGTCTGAGTCACCATTTCAGAGACATTTAAAAAACGTATGAGAGATCAAGGAGTAAGTAGTCTATCTCAAATAGAAATAAAGCTTTACTTTTGTGGTACAACAGTCTGTCTTTCACAAATGAAGTAGAACACAGCAGACATAATTAGGCTAAAGTTACAAGAAATTCTCTTAAGAAAGAAATGAGCAAATGGATAGTAAGGGCAGGAGTTTGGGGTTGCCACACTAAATGAATAGGCAATCAACTTCATCTTTTTTACAAAGTCAAGAGAAGACCCATTAAAATGTGAAAATCAGGCTGAAGATTGGCATAGAGACCTCTTTTATTTCCAAGGAGAGTCAAGGTAGTGTGACTGACTTTGATCAGGCCCTGAGTACTTTAAGGCATTTTTAATTCCCCTTTTTTAATTTCGAAATTCTTAAAAAATGTTAAAAGGAAGGTTCTTACTTCTAAAGTGTATGTTTTTTCCCAAGAGAGATGATTTAAGCCTGTTTCCTAGGTTCAGGAAAAAAAAAAAAGTTTGTTTTTCCCATTCTAAAGTTAACACATGATTTTTAAAAAAGATTTATTTATTTATGCATTCAAGAGCTGGTTGTAGGCCACTGACTGAAATACACTGCTAAGGAGAGCAGGGGGTGACACAGGAGAGGTCTGCTGTGGGTTAGCCCCCTGGTGGGGTTAAGGATTGCTTCATAGTGCTGAGACTTAATTCCTTGCGCCTCCAGGGAGGCCCCAGTTAACACGTGATTTTTACAAATCATTAGAGAATATATATAAATGTAAGAAAGTTCTGTCACTCAAAACCAAATTAAACTGTTCATTTTTTGCATGTCTTCTTACAGACCTTTTCTCAGTTTTCTTTTATAAAGCAGTGATAATTTTATACCTAATTTTTACACATATGTAACAAAACTTTCCATGTTTAAACCAATTGCATATGCTATGCTTAATATATTGCAGCACTGTCATCCACTTATTATCACTCACTATTGTTTATTAAGTAGGTTTTTTCCAAATTCAATTATAATCAGTAATACTATAAAGTTTTCTTGAAATAAAACTTTTTCTATACATCTTTAAAATTGAATTTTGAAATTGGGTCAAATGATAAAAACATCTTTAGGATTTTGTTGAATGTAACATATATATATATTTATTTGTTCATATATATACATAGCGCACATATCAAATTTAATTAATTACATCTATGGGTTATCCTAGCCCTGTCACATCAGGACTTTGTTTTCCTTGGTATGGATTTGTGCTTGGGTCACTAATTGCAATGTAACAGTGAATCAACTGGTCTATATATATCTCACAGAGGAACATCTTTTTTAATTAAGAGAAAATTATTTGTGCTAAATAAATAATACTATTAACACTGGAAGTCCAGTTTAGTCGTTGTCATGAATTAATTTCCATCTCATTATGTTAAAGAAATCAATTTACTTTTATTCAATGTCTGGTTTACATATACACAAATATACATTTTTATAGTACTTGTGAAATATACCATTGATTAATTTATGTAAGATGGAAAAGTTTTCCACTAAACTTGAAAAGATTGAAAATCTGCCTCCTGGAAAGCTACAGTTCTACATCCAGATTTTAAGATGAATGGAGTTTCCATTTCTATATATTCATCACTCAAGTACAAGTTCTCACACAGTATTGTAATAAAAACAGATACATACATCACAGAAACAAAATCAATAGCCCAGAAATAAAACCACACACATATTGACAAATAATTCACGACAAGGGAGTCAACAGCTTGATACAATGGAAAAGGGAAAGTCTCTTCAATAAATGGTACTGGGATAATTGGACAACCACATGCACAAGAATGAAATTAGACCTGTATCTTACACTGTACGCCATAAAAATGTTGGCAAAGTTGTAGAGAAGAGGGAATCTTGCACACTGTTGGTGGGAATATAAATTGGTGATCATTACAAAAAACAGAATATTCACCAAAAAATTAAAAATAGAAATTCTGTAATATCCACTTATCTCACTTTGGAGTTTAGTAAAATGCTATTAAACTTTCCCTCTCCACTCACATTCCCCAGTATTTACCATAATTCTTTCTTTAGTTGGAATCACTTAGAATCCTTGTCCTGGTACCAATCATTTCAGAAAACAATAATACATGAAGAATTTGGGTTCTTATAATAAATACAGCCACACTAAGTGAACTGCTTCACACAGATGTAACCTTCACGAAACACATTGATAAACAATGCATTTAAGTTCTGTTACAGAGGTAACAAATAAACCATTGTCCATCATCTGCAATTTTTGTTTATGCCATGAGAGAGGTCAATGCAGAAAGTGTAGGGAGCTGGTGAACAAACGATTAAAGCATGCCTAAATAAACAGAGGTCTGCAAAGTTGCAAGATTAAAATCAATGAAAAGTTATATTGGAAGTCAGTTCATCAGCTCAGGGATCGAAATACAGGAGAAATATGATCGTAAACTCTGATTAACCTTAACATAACATTTCTTAGCAATTAAAAATTTTTGAAGGTATATATTAAAAGCCAAGTAACAGGTATATGGAATAATCAATCATGTGGAAAAAAGCAAAAATCATTTGGAAAGTAATAAAAATCAATGATAGCTTCCAAGATGATAGGAAAATATGTTTATTCATTAAAAGGAGGAAAAAAATCTCTATTTAAGTAGTCCAAGCATTAACTCAATAACAGATTTCATGTTTATAAAAACAAATAGTAATAACAATTAATGTATTTTCTTATTGAGATATTGTGAAAGAGCATGTGGAAATCTGAAAATATTAGCAATTAAGACAAGTATTTGTTGATATTGACACTGAAACTTTAACTAAATTATATAATATTCTGAAGAATAAGTAGAAACAATGAGTGAAGTAACCTGGAATAAGAATGTAATGAATTACAAAGGTACCTTGAGGGAGTTGGGGGGGGGGGTGTGGAGGAGGAACTAGCATGAAGGCAGAAAGAGCACAGGGGACTGAGGTGAAGTACACTGGTGAAATGGTGGTAGGAACTCCAAATTGATGTTAAATATCTATAAATTAATTTAATTAAAAAAGAATGTAGTGAATTAGAGCATAATTAAGTCTATAGCTGCTATGTGTGGAAAATTGTGGTCAGATACTCTGATTATTTAAGGGATATTAGAGATTTGGATTTTAATGTAAATTTTTCCAATTTGAAAGATAATGTGCCTCAAATGATAAAAGCCTGAATTAGGCCTATCAGCTATGGTTTGCAATCCTACTATAAAGGATTTTTTTTTTTTTTGGTTATATATGACTGATTTACATTTACAGTAGAAGAAAGAAAATGTTTCAAACACTTTAGTACAATTTTCTCATATCAATCCTATTAGAACAATTCTTTCTCTTAGTAATTTTACAAATATTTTTATAAAAATACATACTTTATATTTACAAGAATATAAAAATTATAAGATCTTAATAATGCTTTCATTTCCAGTATTTAACACGGGTAGGAGGCCAAAGAGAAGAGCTGGTGTATATGCATACAAAGTTGTGAACATTTAGTGCACAGTTACCATCTCAAAAATAGACAACTGCAACTTTTTATCCTTTTCTCTAGTTATTCCTTAGTTTTTCAGAATGATAAAATATTGTAAATGCAACTGTCTGTTTCAGAAGCAAATGGGAAAATTTGCTGCTTTAAAATGTGATTAAAATGTGAGGCCTCACTTTGTGAGGGGCTGGGAGAGGGACTGGGATGAAGGCAGAAAGAGCACAAGGGACTGAGGTGATGGTGCACTGGTGAAATAGTGGTGGGAATTCCAGGGGGACTACAATTGATGTCAAATACATATAAATTTTTAAAAATGAGGCCTCTGTTTAGTATTTCTTTTTAAACTTCAGATTTTAGGCATAAGCAAGTTAAATCAAGGGTATAAGGACCAGACAGCTGTTGCAACCCTAGTCACTACTTATCTATCTGTATGGGGGATGGTATAACAATCACAAGCCATAAACAATGAACACTTGCCAAAGCTGTGAGAAAGTCACTCAGATATTGCTGAGAGTAGTCCAGTGAGGGTGGACAATCTTTATGGAGACAACAGGCTAATATTTACTGAACCTAAAATAAATTCAGTACTTTGTATCCTTATTATGGAAGTGGCTATATAAATTTCTCAATGTGTGAAAGTTTATAGAGCAATCTATCAACAGAAAGAGATAGCCTGTTTCATTGCATGATAAGTTATTAAAAAGCTGTGGGTCTAGTATATGAGCATAAGGGTTGAGGACATTTTCAGGTTAATAATAATAGCACCTTCAAGTTGGGCACTGCTTGCAATTTGCATTTATTTGCTCATTTAGTATTATAATAACCTAACTGAGATAGTCTAGTTTCCAATTTTTGCAAAGGAATACGGTGAGGCTCCATAAGAGGAGAAGTGATCACCCCAAAACTATATAGCAAGGTAGTGAAGAAGTACAGATCAAGTCTAAGTTGTTTGTAGTTGCACAACTCTGCCAACAGACTTCATACTGGAGGCCTTATTCTGCTGATTCTTTTGAAACAACAAAGATCATTTTTTTTTTTAAATGCGTTTAGGTTTTGACCCAGTAATCCTAATTTGTAAACTTATCCTATAGATATCCAAAATATGAATGAAATGACAATATTCAGTCTTTTATTATAGCAGTCTTTTATTTTGTTTACAACAAAAGATGAAAAACCACTCAAGTGTTCCCCCATGAAGGACTGATGAAATAAATTATAGTCTATGCTTCCAGTGGAATATGATGTGGTCTAAACAGGAATGAAGAAATTCTCTATGAATTGAGACTCAGAAAGGGAGACTAGATTATCTGGGTAATCGATATGATGTACAAATGATCTTGGGAGACAATTCTCAACCATGCTTCTCAACACTTGGGACAAATCAATAAGATGGAAAAAACCTACTTCAAAAAGAAAAAAAACAAAACACAAAAACCAAAACTGACTTCTGAAAAAAACAAAAAAGAAAAAATAAAAGAGAAAACAAATTTTTTTTCAATAAAAACAACAAAGCACTGTAGAATGCTACCATTTATGTAAGAAAGGTAAGATTATATCTGTATTTATATCTGTCTATATTGTTATGTTTGTATACAAAAACAAACACTGGAAGGATAGACAAAAAATGAGTGATAGCTTTGACCAGATGGTGATGGTAGTGAGGACAGATGGTGACAAGGGTAGAAGCAAGATTCTTAGTAAGTACTTTTTAATTCTATTTTGAGATTTGAACCAAATGTAGAGAGTTAAGATGATAGTTAAGCAAGAAAGAAAGGGGTTAAAAGGCATTTGATTGGAGCTGTAAGTCTAAGTGCTCATATTTTACTTTTCTCCCAGGAGTAGCAATTTTACTTTAACCTTTGTCCTGCCCTAGCAAGAACAAAGCGTGTTCTATTTAGTTTATATTAAAGTTGAGTCTGGAGAAGAAAGGAAAAATTGTACTGGAGACGTAGGTGGGGAAAACATTTTTTGTGACTAAAATAGAGTCATCAACGCAGGATAAATAGCTTACTTCTTAGATTTATTCAACACAGTCTACTAAGGGTAAGTAATAAAATTATTTGAATAGGGAAAGAAATGCCTGCTCAATGAACATAAGAACTAAAATTAGAATTCCTTTATTCCTGCTTCAAATTGCTAAGAACTGAATATTGTAAGCAGAATTTGAAAGAGCAAAGAATTCTAAAATTTTGATCTCATCAGTTAACCTGTCAAGTAAAAATACTAAGCAGTGTATCCTCATGGCCATCCTCCAAAAACCATTTGAGGTAGAATCTTAACATAGTTTTTCCTTATTGCAAAAAGTGCAGGATGGATTGTAAGTGAAACTAACTTTCCAGGCACAGGATGACCCTCATTTTGTGTGACATCTGTAATGTCAGATATAAGCTGACATTACAGCTCCTGTAATGAAGCTGCTGTAATGAAGACAAGAATTCACGATTTCAATTTCTAGAGTGACTTATGGATTGTAAATTGTGTCGTTATATTCTAGTTCATTTAATATTATACTCTGGTACATGGGTATTATTATCCTTGTTTTTTAAGATTCAGAGAGGTGAGAAAATTCTACTCCCAGAGATTGGCAGATGCCAGATTCAAACTCAGGTCTAATCCTTAATCCAAACGATTTCCTAATGATACACAGTTGTATATAACTATCAATGCCTGTCATAAATAAATATATGACTAATGTACAGTGATAGTTACATCTGTTGAGAAGATAAGAAATAGTATTTTATTAGTAAAAATTACCTTTCTGAACATAGGTAAAACACTGAAATACATACATCTCAACAGTGCCTTCGAGGTGGCAGTCCCCAAAGCAATAAAAATGAGAGAGAAGATAAATAGGTGGGACTACATCAAGATAAAAAGCTTC
>JAGFMF010011870.1:1978325-2012758 GCA_019455555.1 Galemys pyrenaicus | reverse complement strand
GCACAAGGGACTGAGGTGATGGTGCACGGGTGAAATGGTGGTGGGTACTCCCTGGGGACTACAAATGATGTCAAATATAACTAATAATAAAAAAAAATAAAGATATTGTAAAGCACTACATTATGTTTCTGAAGAAGCAGGACAGATATGTATAGACAAGGAGAATTGAGGGTAGAAGCTAAGATTTATTATGTCCCCTCTACCTTGTAAGTATATAATAAAGTTGCTGATTCATTTTATCAACAAAAAAAAAAATAAAATTACCTTTCTGGATAATTTAAATAACCTAGAATGTATAAAAAATATAGCAAGGGGATTTTCACCTAATATTTAACTTCAAAATACAAAATAATATATAACATATACTAGGGTATATAACTAAAATATAATTTTAAGTTTCCTCTATTTTACAAAAGAGAATGGTTATAGGTGAATTTATACAATTAAGTATAACTCCACAGTACAAATAATGGCTAACATTCATTAAGTACTTATTACAAAAAAGCAATACGTAGTATGTTAATGCTTTGTAAGTTAACACAATTAATCCTTTACAAATATCTATGAGGTATATGCCGATTCATACAAATGAGGAAACAAAAATTGTAAAAAAAAAAAGTAACATGAGAATTAAACACCAATGCCACAATTTCAACCCCTTAATTGTAATCTAGAAATCAATTCCTGGAAAAGGAGTTTTGTTTATATACTAGATATGTACATTAAACAAGATATCATAATAATTCAATATATATGTATGTGCATACATACATATATGTACATACATATATAGTGGGTTGTATAGAGATTCAATTTACAAATATTCATATTCTGATTTCTAAAATTATGTGAAAACTATACTGATAGGACATCGAGACATTTGAAATAGACATTTTAGCAACTTCTCTGTTTAAATACTTAGTAATTTCAGACAAAATATAGAAAGAAAAAATTTGAAAGATATAGCTGCACTAAAAAGGAATGCCTCCATATAACAACCCAAAACAGGAAACTAAGATGATAGTGCAGATACCTTATGCTTTAGGTCTGGTAGCAGTGAGAGGCTCCGGAGGGGTAGTGTATGGTAAGGGGACTTAAAAGGACTACCTGGCAAAAGACCTGAGCTGGTATCAGTGAGTGAAATCTGCACAGAGCTATGATTTCCCAACTGTGCAAAGAAACTGAAAAAAGTTGTTATGGTTAGAGGTTATATAAACCCAGAGAGCCAGGAAAGGCAGATAAACCCTACCTTTAAAAACTTGTAGTTTAAGCCACCCACTGATTCAGTGATTAGGATAAACAAAAAAAGATAATTAAAAAGTTCTACTTCTAGGTGAAACTGCACACTAATCCCAAAAGCACATTAAAACCAAGAATGTCAAAACCTCAAACATGAGAAGAACATTAAATTTAAAAAGAGTAAAAAGAAATATGCAAGAATATATATACACATATGGAGCAATCAGAAACATGTTAAAAATAAGAGCTTATTAGCAAAATTACACAAGGGTGCTTCTAGAAAAGAAAATTACAGCTCAATTTCCCTGATGAACATAGATGCAAAAATCTTTAACAAATAATATTAAACTGAATTCAAAAACATATGCAAAAGATCATAAACCATGACTGAGATTTATACCATGTATGCAAGGACAGTTCAAAAATTGCAAGTTGCTCAGTGTGAAGCACCAAACTGACAAAATGAAGGGTAAAAATCATACGATAATTTTATTTGATGCAGAAAAATCATCTGACAAAATACAACACTGAATTATGATAAAAACTTTAAAAAAAGTCAGTATAGAAAAAATATAACTTAATAAGAATATACAACAAACCGAAAGCTAATATTATACTCAATTATGAAAAGCTGAAAGCTTTTCCATTAACATCAGGAACAAGAAAAGAATGTACACTTTTGCCACTTTAGCCTATCAAGAGAAATTATGGAAGAAAAACGAATACAAAGTAACCAAACTGGAAAAATTTTAAACTATTAAGATACTGAGGTAAGGGAAACTGAAGAAGACACAAATAAATTGAAAGATATCTCCGTATCTTGACTGGAAGAGTTAATGTGATAAAATGTTCATACTACTCAAAACAATCTATAGATTCAATGCAATCTTACAAAAACCCTAATGGCATTTTTGCAGAAGTACACTGAACAATCCTAACATACGTATGGAACTAAAATAGACCCCCAAAACCCAAAGTGCTCCTGAGAACAAAGAACAAAGTTGGAGGTACCACACTTCATGATTTCAAACTACAATTATTGCAGTTATAGTAATAAAACAGCATGAAAATTACATTAAAAACAGATGAATAACCATAATAGAGAAACTAGAAATAAATCCACATGTACAAGGTCTATTATTTCATGACAAAGGCACCAATAATATAAAATGGGTAAAAGGAGTGTCTCATCAAGACATGACGTTGTAAAACTGGACAGCCACATATAGAAGAATAAAAGAGGACCATTATTTTATACCACATGCCAAAGTTAAATCAAAACGGAGTAAAGACTAAAGATCTGAAAGCATAAGACTTCTAAAAGGTAACATAAATGATAAACTTAGTTGACACTGTTCTGGGCAATGCTATTTTGATTCTGACACCAAAAGTAAAGGAAACAAAAGCAAAAATAGGCAGGTGGAACTATATCAAACAAAGAAAATCTTCTGCAATGCTAAGAAATCACCAACAAAATAAAAATTAACCTATGGAATGTGAGAAATTATTTGCAAATCATATGTATGTTAAGGGATTAATATCCAAAATATATAAAGAACCCATACAATTCAAAAACAAAATGCAATCAAATTTAAAAATGAACAGAAATCTGAATAGACATTTTTCCAAAAAAGATATAAAGATAATAAGTATATGAAAAGGAGCTCAACACCAGTAACCATTGAAATGTAAATGTAATTCAAAATCATAATGAGATAACACTTCACTACTTTTAGAATATCTATTATCAAGAAGACAAGAGATAACAATTTTGACAAAGAACTAGAGAAAAGGGCACCCTTGTTAGTGGGAATGTAAATTGGTGTAGTCACAATAGCATGTAAGGTTCAAAAAAATTAAAAACAGAAATACTATACAATCTAGCAGCTGCACTTCTGGGTATAGATTCAAAGAACACAAAAACATTAACTCAAAAAGATCTCTGTACCTCAGTGGTCACTGCAGCAATATTTACAACAACTTCCGTGTCAACGGATTAAGAAAATGTGGTATATACGCAATGGAATAATACTTAGCTATAAAAAATATGAAATCCTGCCACTACAACAATGTGGATAATTTCAATCATGTGGTTATTTATAGAGACAATACTTCAGGTATTAGATGTAAGAAAATGTGGATATAGATATAAGAAAGGGAGGGTGGAGGAAAGAGGGCAAATTGGGTAAAAGTGACCAATTATATGGCATAAGACAGTTGGATTTTATTGGTGAAATCAATAAACTAGAAATAGTATTGAGGAATTCACAAAGAATGATGTTCAGAAAAACAAAAATGAAAACTGGAAAAGCAGTTTATAGTCATGGAGCGAAAGAGGTTCTAAGGTATATCAAAACAGAAATTTGAAAAATAGAATATTGAAAGCATATCAGATAAACAGTTTGGACATAAAATATCTGAGGTATTTCCAATATGAAAGATCAGTAAGATATCAAAGTTATCATCATTAAATCTACAGTAAATGATGCTACATCTCAACCCCTTGTAGAGTAAATGGAAAAACTGAGGTTAAGGAGCTATTATCAGAAAGATTAAAGATTATCTTTAAATGAGCAATAAATAAATGGCATACTTCTTATCTGTATCAAAACATGCCAGACCATGTCAGAGCACTATCTTTAAAGGAGTGAAATTAAAGTATCTGCAACCTAGATATTAAAAACTAGTTAAACTACCATTAAGTAGTAAAGCCAAAATAAAGATTTTTTTAGACCAACAGAATTTATTTTACCTACTACACATATTTGTTAAAGTAACAGTTTCTTATAATATGAAGAAAACTGAATGAGGGAAGTCATGGGGCATAAGAGAGAATTGAAAGCACAGAAATACAACTGATGTCTCCTAAAAAACCCAAAAACAGGGCCTCCCTGGTAACTCAGTGGGTTAAGCAATGCACTATGAAGCAAACTGCAACTACTGCTGCACGAGTTCGATCCCTGCCTCTGGCCAGGGAGGGGACCCACATGGAGTAGCAGACCTCTCCTGCCTCGCCCGCTGCTCCCCTCAGCAGTGTGTTTCAATCAGTCTGCCTGTTCTGCTCCCCTCTCTGTCTCTGGTGAACCCTCTCACTGCCCTGGATTCTGGCCTGTACCCCAGTTCTTATATGTATAAATAAATAAATCTTTAAAAAAAAAAAACCCAAAAACAATGAAACACAAAGGTGGATTTACAATTCTAGATAAAATTATTAAGGAAGATGGCAGATAAAATGTGGAAGTACTGTTTGGAAAGATGACACATTAAATGAATTTAAACTGGGAGAAAATAGTATTTATATTTTATGAGTAATGATGAAAGGTATAGAAATATAAACATATAGTTTCAATACCAGAAGAGAAAATAAAAAAATATCATTTCAACAGATGGCAGAAAAGGAGGGAATAATATAAGAAAAAATAAAGAAAATCAAAATAAAATGCTAAAGTTGAGTCAAAATTAGTGTATATAACAATTATAAATATATTATTAAAAAATTTTTAAAAAGAAAAACGGTATCAGGAAACTCAGGAAATTGATTCAGCTTTAGGAGACTCAAATGTGACATGCTTTGAAACGAATGATTCACTGTATGAAATATAATATTAAAAAAGATATTCTGGGCCTCCCTGGTAGTGCAAGGGATTAAACACCACACTATGCAGCATCCACAGCCACTGCAGCAAGAGTTCCACCCTCAGACAAAGAGGGGACCCACATGGCTCAGTAGACTTCTCCTGCCTTGTTCCCTGCTCCTTCAGCAGTGTATTTCAATCTGCATGTTCTGTTCCCCACTCTGTCTCTGGTGAATCCTTTCACCCTCTGTATCTCTGGCCTGTACCCCAGTTCTTGTATGCATAAACAAATTTTTAAAAAAAGATATTCTAAGCATGACTAGTCAAGAGAAAATAAAAATATATATTTGAACAAGACAATTATGTACAATATATATAAATATGTAATAAATCGAGAATTACTGTACCAATAATAGAATTGCTATTTTGGTACCTGAGATATTTCATGAAAGATGATGAAACACTAAAAAATAAGCCTTAATAAATGTCAAAGATTCAGAATGGTATAGATCAGGTCTCTGATTGTAACAAACAATTGAATTACATAATCATAGAGATGACTATCAAAGGCATTACATTATTTGAAAGAACACAAGCCCAAAAAGTTACACAAGGTGTAATTATATTTATATGAAATTCTGCAAGAAGCAAAACTATAAGAAAACAAACTACAAGTTGTCAGGGAATATAATGGAGAGGGGTTAGCTACAAAGGAGCACAAAAAATTTTTTGTGTGTGATGGAGAGTCTATATCTTGACTATGGTGGTGATTTAATGAATATGTACATTTGGCAAAACTCAGAGTTGTAAAGTAAAAATGTGATTTTACTTCAGGCAAATAGTATCTCCTGTAACCTGATTATAAAAACCTTTTTCAATGAGCTAAAACATATAAAGGCATTACTTCAAATGCATTTATTAAACTAGAAAAATCAATCAAATGTGTCAATCAAAAAGTGAGAAACAGTAAATATAAGACAGAAGAAATGATAAAGATAATAATGTAAACCAGCCATTAGCCAGATTGATAAATAGAACAAAAGATGTATTAAGAAAGCTGCATAAAAAGGGATATAATTACAGATATCAAATATATTAAGTATATTTACATTATAAAACATTTTAATATATAAATGTATATAAAACAGAATATTAAAAATAAACTTACGATACATGTTATAGCTTGGATGAACTGAATAACATATACACACATACATGCTTTGGTATTCTCTGGTAAATTCAATAGGGTGGGTTTTACAAAATGCTTCATAGTGTCATACTACAAGTAAAATTTAATAATATGAACGCTCCCTGGGAATGTTTTCCTGTTACTCAAATTTGATGCATCTTTTCAGTATCAAAGTTTTAAGTTTTTATTATACTCTGAGCACTTCTCATAACTGCTTGCTAATTACCTTCTCTATATGATCATTGTCCATTCAGCCAGACTTTATACTTATTTTGTATTCCCAACTAGGCTTAACATAATGCTCTATAAATACTGTGACTGACAGCTGAAAATTGTTTCTAAAGATGATGTTGAAGACAATTATTTTTTAAAGTTACAGAGACAAGAGTAATTGTATATATTAAAACTAAAGAAAAGACAAAATTTCCCTTTCTTCTTCCTGGGGTTTAAATTTTTGAAAGGACTAGAACAATCTTTACCAAAAATTCTTAACTCCTGAAACTGGAAATAAACAGAAGTTTTCTTTTTATTAGAAAAATAAATCACCATATATATGAAAAGAATGGGTTCATTCTGAAGATTTTATGAAACAGATTTATGTGAAGAAATTATCACCAAAAAAGTTCTTGCATGTCTGTAACTAGAGATAATGTATAACTTTTCCCTTTCTTTTTAAAGATCTCTTTTATTTATTTAATCATATAAGAGCTGGGGTGCAAGCCAGATAATGTATAATTATTGCTTGAAACTCAACCATATCAGAGAAAAAAACTGTCATAAAAGCAAATGCAAATCTAACAATGTAATACATTACATCAACAATGGGAAAATAAAGATCATATCATCATATTAATAGGCACAAAAATCATTTGACAGATTCCACACCTACTTATGATGTAAACACTCTTGGTAAGACCAAAGTTTGTGATCATGGCAGAAGAGTGAGGTTTTGATAAGTCTCTTCCCTAATAAGCACAACGAGAAATCACCAGCTTAATGCCTGCTTCACAGAACTGATCCAGAGATTTTCCCTATGAAATATATGGTTGGCAGCTCACTGTAATAATACAATAGGGAGAAGGGAAGGGACTTGTGAACAGGGCAGTGACCATCTCAGTGAGCTGAGTAAGTTAAGGTCAGGCACAAACTGTCAGGCACACAGACCTCCTACAGGGGATCTTCCCAGTGAGGATGAAATGCTGGGTAACATGTCTATTGAGGGCTGGGAACTTTTGCTCAGTCATGGAGAATCTGTCTGCCAGTGTTCCGGGCAGCTGAGTCCCATTCTCTTTCTTGTCATTAATTGAGAAGTTCAAGAACAGATGGAGTGCTTCATAAAGAGGTTGATGCATTAAATAACCCAAGAGATGCTGAATGAAATGAAGACAGATGTGGAAAGCATAGTAAGTTTAAGTTTGCAGAGTAAAGAATCAGTGAAATAGAAGATTAAAATGTTTAACTGACTCAAGTGAAGAAGTGAGAGTTAAGATTTAGAAAAGATGAAAAAACTTTATGAGAAATATCAGACTCCATTAGAAAAGGAAATATAGGTTAGTGTCTATCCCTGAAAGTGAAAAGGAGAGAAAGAGACCAGAGATCTTATACACAGAAATAGTAGCTGAGACCGCCCCTACCTTAAGGAAACTATAACCATAAAGGTTCAGGAAGCTGAAAGAACAGTAAAATTTCTAAATAAAAAAATGACCTACAACAAAACACTCCCTAGTTAAATCATCAAAAGTTAACAAAAGAGAAAAAATATTAAAGGGGCTAAGAGAAAAAAATAAAATATAGAGGTACCTCAACCAAGCTTTTAGCAGACTACTCAGCAGAAATTCAAAGAGTGGAATGAAATATTAACAATTCTAAAAGACAAAAACTGCCAGCAAGTATACTTGCAAAATTACCACTCAAAAATAATGGTGACATACATTCCCAGACAAAACCTAGTGGAGTTTAATATCACCAAATAAGTCTTACAAGAAATTCTGAAAAGCATTCTAGCACATGAGAAGAAAAAAATCAAAGGAAAACAAAACCCACAGCAGGGTGATAAACAGTAAGAGAGAATCAGAAACATAAACAAGAATAATATGAGACAATAAGAGAACATTAAAGAGGAAGAAGAAAATGACAGAATCAGCATAATCAAAGGAGAAGAAGTCCATACCAGTACACACAACCCAATATTTAGGTATAGAAAGTTTGATATGAACCTCATGGTAACCACAAAACAAAAGTTTGGAGCATGGAAGATAAAGTAAGTGAGAGAATCCTCAGGAAAAGCCATCCAAATAAAAAGGCAAAAGAAAAGAAACAACAAAAATACAAAGCAACCAGACCATAGAAGATAGAATGGCAGCAATTAATTATATATTAATAATCACCAGAGGGAGAAATAGATATGGATGGGAACAATGCATAGAGGGGTTACCTGTGGTTGTGTGATGGTATACCAGAACTTTGGTAGTGGGAGAGTCAAAAATATACATATATTAAGGTGTGAAACTGTACTCCTCAAATTATATCGCAGTGTAAAAGAACAGAAATCAGTAAAATTTGATTTTAAAAAACTAAATAAAATGGGAATAGAATGAACATGCCTCAAAATATTATAATAAAGACTACACAACAAACCCAAAGCTACCATCATTCTCAGTGTTGGAAAAGCATGAAAAAAATTTCTCTAAGATCAGGAATATGACAAGGATATTCTTTCTCACTAGTGCTATTCAATATAGCATTGGAAGTCCTAGTTATTATGAAAAAACAACACATAATAAAATCCAAATTGGAAAAGAGGTAAAACTATCTCTATTTGCAGATACCATGATAATATATATACCTACCCACAAAGATTCCACTAAAAAACTGCTTGAAAAAAAACAAGTGAGTACAGTAAAAGGATACCGTGCAATATACAAAAATCCATTGTCTTTCTACATGCAACAAATAAGAGAAAGGTGAAATTAGGAAACCAATCCCATTTATAACTGCACCAAGAATAAAATACTAGAGAATAAACTTAGTAAAGGAAATTAAAGATATTAAAAATTACAAGACTTTGCAAAATTAACCAAAATAATAATGAAATGTAAAGATATTCCATGTCCATTAGAAAAATTGCTATTGTAAAATATGCCATTTTACCCAAAGTAATAAACAGAATTTATGCAATTCCAATGGAAATTTCAAGCAACAGAACAAACAATTCTAAAATCTGTATGGAACCACAAAAGATCCCAATTAAGAAAGTGTTTCCACAGAAAAAAAAGATGGAAAGTAGAAGTATCATACTCTTTGACATCAAACTACATTACAAATCAATAGTAATCAAGACAGTATAATAATGGAATAAGAACAGATACAGAGATCAATGGAATATAATCTTGTGTCCAGAAATAAACTGAATCATTAGGACAGTTAATTCATGACAAAAAATCCAAGAGAACACAAGGAAAAAGGAAAATCTCTTTAGCAAACAGTTGAGAAAACTTGAAATCCACATGCAAAAGAATGAAACTAGATAATTTAACACCATACACAAAAATAATTCAATTTGTATTAAAGACTTGCATGTACAAACTGAAAATATAGTGTACATGGAAAAAAATAGGTGATAGGCTCTTTGACATTAGCCTCAGATACTCATTCGAAAATCCAATTCCAAAGGTAATGAAAAGAAAAACAAAAATAAACAAATGAAGTCACACCGAACTAAGATGATTTTGCACTGCAAAAAGAAACCACCACAAAAACAAAAAAGCAACCTATGAACTGTTAGAAGGTATCTGAAACTCACACATGCTACAAGGAATTTGTACTAAAATATATAATGAACTTATACAATTCATCAATAACCCAATCAGAAAATGAGTGTAAGTTCTGAATAGACACTTCTCCAAAGAAGACAGAGAGCTAACAGGCACATGAAAAAATGTTTATCATTACTCATTATGAAGGAAATGCAAATCAAAACCGCAATGATATATTATCTATGCCTGTGATAATGGCCTGTATCAAAAAGATGGAAGCAACAGATGTTGGAAGCATACTCGTATACTCTTGGGGAGAATGTGAATTGATACAAACACTCGAAAAATGGAGGTTACCCCCAAAATTAAATGTAGAACTACCATATAATCCAGCAATTCCACTTCCAGATTTTATCTGAGAGTAATCTAGCCCCATGTTCACTGAATACTATTTTCAAGAGCAATGATAGAGTGCCAACATAATGTCTTTCAACAGATGATTGAATGAAGATATGGTATATACACCAATAGAATATTACTTAGCTATAAAAATGGATGAATTCTTGCCATTTGCAACAATATGGATGAATAAAGATAATTAAGTCAGAAAGAGAAAAAAATACAGGATGATATCACTCATATGTGAAATATAAAGAAACAAGGTAAACGAAAAATCATAACCCTTAGACTGTGAAAACAAACTGGTGGCTAAAAGAGGGTGAGGAGAAAGGGGAGAGAAATGGGTAGAGAGGGTCGATTTAATTGTGATTAAATATACTAGAACTTTGGTGGTTGGTGTAGTGTTGTATACATATTTACTGAGGTGTGAAGCTATACTCCTGATATACTCTTGTAAACCAATGGTATATCAAATTTTAAAATTGCTACAAAAAGACTGTATCGAAATAACTAGTAAAAAACTAGTAAAAATTTCATCCAAACTAGTCTACATATTAGGTAAATGTACTGTATCAATGCTAAATTTTCTGAATTCAATAACTTTTAAGTCATGTAAAAGAATTTTCTCCTAGCAGATAGCTGCTGAAGTATTCAAGTAAAAGTTCTAAAGTTTTTACTTACTCTCAAAAGCTTAGCCAAATAATGATAAATAATATAGTATATGATGACAGCTAATTAAACATGGCAGATGTTAAACTAATCAAACTAGATGAAAGGCATGATGATAGTAACTAAATTATTCTTGTAAATTTTCTGTAATTTTGAAATTTTTCAAAATAAAGTATTTTAAATAGTGAAAGCAAATAAATATGGTAACATTTAAGAAACATTTAAATTAAAAATATATTTTCAATAAAATATAAGAAAATTTTGCAACTGTGAAAAAGATGGATTCACAAAATATCGCTTTTATATGAAAAACATGATAACAAAAATAAAAAGCAATAAATGCTGCAGGCAGCATATATATTTTAGAAGACTATTTTGAGAATTTCTCCTAGAACTCAAACTAGAAGAAGAAGAAATATAGGACAAAGAGAAAGTGATTTAGAGGATGTGATGATTATTTTTATGTATCAACTTGGCTAGGCTATTGTGCACAGCTGTTTAGTCAAATGTGGTCTAGATATTCCTATGAAAGTAATTTTTAGGTGTGATTAACATTTAAATCAATTGATTTTTCTGGTAATGTGGGTGGACTTCATCAAATCACATGAATTCTTTTATTAGAAAGACTGAGGTCCCCCAAGGAAGCAATTTTGTCTCCAGAATTCCTTAGGATGCAAGTCTGTTGGTTTGCCTTACAGATTTCAGACTTCCCAGCTGCCATAATCGCATGAGTCAATTTCTTAAAATAAATTTCTTTATATATATAAAAATAAATATCTTTATATATTCTTTTGCATGTATACATAGAAATCATTGGCTCTATGGAGAACTCTAATACAGAGGAAAATCCAGGAGGTCCAATAAAATGAGAATTCAAGAAAGGTTAGTAGATGAGAGGAAAGCAATAATCAAAGTAATAACACTGGAGAATATTCCTGACATGAAGGAAAGTCTGACTTTTCAGACTGAAAAACTTTTCAAATTTGCTCAAACTTAGGCAAAAAAAGTCACTTAAATATTCTGATGATTCTTAGGAATACAAAAATTTAAGATATAAAACAAAAACAAAGCTCTTTTTAAATCTTAGATGATAAAATATGTCATTTAAAATGAATATGATCAAGTTGACACTAGACTTCTCTGTCACAACCATATGTAGTAGAAGACAACAAAACATAATTTTTGAAGTACAAGATTTCTATTCAAAAATATGAAATGAGTTGAGTTCTATTATCCATTTTCCAGCATACTAAAGTACTTCACAGTCATGCAATGGCCCAAAAAGTTTACCGTTTAACCTTAGTTATAGGGGATATAGGAAACATAACACAGAGATAGTCAAAATGAAACTAATAACAAAATCTTAACATCTGACCTTAGACCTGAGGAAAACAGAGAGGGAGGGTGATAGGGTATAAGTATGGGAGGTAGGGGAACCATGGAATATGGTGAAAGATTGTTAGGACACTGGTGGTGGACAGGGTGTGAAAGTAATCATTTGTAGAGGTTTGAAATTATAACCCCTGGAGCCCATAAAAAGACGTTTGTAAACCTATTTCATCTCAAAAAACATAATTTTGGGGAGAAAAGTTTATCATCTATATTCAAAAGAATTGATTTTAAGAAATGCAAAATATTCTAAGTATGAGACAGCATAAACAATGTAACCATTCAAACTTTGGGTTATATACCTATTTAATGTGGCTATAAAGGAATACATGTTAAAATACATATGTTAAAAAATATTTTACATGTGATGTACAAGTGATGTAAAAAGCATTTTACAAGTGATGTAAAAAGTATATTAAGTTAAAAGTCAGCATTATTTTAATTTACATGGTGTGTGTATAGATATGTGTATATGTGCATTTGTTTGTATAGCAAGAGTAAGAGTAAGGGGAAGTAAAACATGTTAAATCTCTCACTGTTTTAATGGGAGCTATTATATAATTTTATTAACATTGAAAGAAAAAAGGAGACACTGGAAGAGTGAAAAATAAAATGCAAAACTTCCAAAGGGAACAGAATAGAATTCTAATTCTATTCCAAACAGAGCAAAGAATAATCAAGAAAACCTCAATAGGTACAGCAAATAAATTGAGAAATAAAAGGAAACAGCAAAGAAAGTATAAAAACAGCCCAGGAGAGTTAAATACAGATGATACTTTCAAGTAAACTCTCCAAGTTCAGAAGGGACACAGACAAATTTAAGAATTCACACTTTCCATGACATGCATGAGATGAGATAAAGAGAAATATTTTCTAAGAAGAGCTAGAAAAAATAACATAAAATAAGAACAAATACACTTCTCATAACAACAGGAGATCATTCAGTTCTTCGTCTAGAAAAATATGACTGTTTGGCTTGTATGAAAAACAAAATGTTGATTTCTATGCTACAAGAAAGTAATTCTATGCTATCTAAGTAACTATACAAGTAATTCTAGAATAGCCACCTCTTAAAAAATTCTAGCAATAGTTAAAGGAATAAAAATGTATCTGACAAATACAAACAACAACAACTATAAAAAAAAAAAACTAGAGCGGCATCATTAATAGCATACTTGTAGAAAGCTAAGTAGTTTTAGAAGTAAAATATTTTGAACTGATCAATAAAATATAATACTGGTGCTATTTCAATATTTTTAATATCTTATACACAAAAAAACTTTTAAGTTCATTTTATGAAACTAGTGTACTTGGTGCAAAACCACTGACAATGACAATTAGCCAAGTAAGGAAGTTTTATGGGATACAACTATTGGAAAGGATTTGGAACTATCCTATTGCTAATGATAAAATTATCTGCATGAGAAAACCCGAGAGTACCAACTACACTAACACTAATAAGATATTTCATGAAGTTGCCTGTTAAAAAGTAAGTGTACAATAAAAATAAGAAAAAAATTTTCATATAAACAGAAATACAATAAAAAATGTAAAAGAGAAAGCAAAAATCCATACAAACCTCATGAACATGTACTATTTAAACCAGTGGGACTAGGACAGGCTTTCCTGGATAACATTATTTATGTGGAAAAACATATTATTTATGTGGAAAAATTAGATCTGTATCTCAGATTTTAAGACAGTTCCAAGTAGATTAAAAACCTACACATGGGAAGTTTCATGGTGGTCTAGGGATTAAACACAATCACCTTTATGGTCTGATTTTCATCCCCCACCTGAGTTTGATCTCTAGCCAGGGAGCTGACCAACAGCAGACCTCTCCTGTCTTGTCTACTGCTCTCCTTAGCAGTGTGTTTCAGTAAATTCATGTGTTCTATGCCCCACTCTGTCTTTGGGGAATCCTCTCTCACCTCTGCACCTCTGACCTATACCCAGTTCTACACACAAACAAAAAACCTTTTCTACATGAACAGCAGGCATAAATACAAGATTTTTTAAAATTAAAGAACACTTTATACTTTAATTGTATATATATATTTGGCAAAAATATAAAAAAATACATGCAGAGGAATACATTAGTTTGGAATAGTGATTACCTCTGGAGAGGGAAGCTGGAGAAGGGATTTAGCTTTGTCAATATTACTGTTTTTTCAAATGTGAGAAATTAGAATTAAGTATAATCTGATTTTACTAAGTTACTTAATTTCTGTATTTTTTAGTATGCTTGAAATATTTCCTAATAAAAATAATTAGAAAAATTACAGTAGCTTTAGTTCATTTAATCTTTATTTCAGTGCAAATTAAAAATTTTTGTAATCATTTTATTTTGTTTGTCATGACACCATTTATTTAAAAGTACTCTTTTTACCATTTTAATCTGATATGCCAGTTATGTCATATTGCAAATTTTTGTATCCTTGTGCCTTTGTTTTCTTTTTTTTTTTAAATTACTTTTTCTAATCTGTCACTCTGGTCTCAGTACTGTTTAACATGTTTTAGTTATTAAAACCTTATAATAAATTTTAAAATGGACATATGGCCAAACCTGCATTACTTGTCCCTTTTTTCGCTCTCTTTCCTCCCCCCCCCCAAAAATAACCATTAGCTTGATTTCTCTTGTGTGTTTTGTTCTTTGGTGTACCCCAATGCTTCCAAAAAAAAAAAAAAGACACACAGAAGTCCCTTAAAATTATCTGTTCAGTAAATTCACTAATTTTATCAAACACAAACATTAAAAACCTTGAAAAACATTAATAAACTAGGGAGAATTGTATTATAATAATCAAAACAATATATTTACTATTGTTTTAAAATGACTCTCAAAAAGTTTCATAATTTTCTTTTTAAATTTTTTTTAAGATTTATTTATTTGTGCATATAAGAGCTGGGGTACAGGCCAGAGTCACAGTAGGTGAGAGAATTAACCAGACAGAGTGGGGAGCAGAACAGGCAGACTGACTGAAACACACTGCCAAGGGCAGCAGTGGATTAGGGCAGGCGGCAGGGATAGAACTCATGCCCCAGTGGCTGCGGTTTGCTTCATAGTGTGTAGTTTAACCCATTGTGCCACTAGAAAGGCCCAAGTTTCATAATTTTCTTCAGATAAAGTGTTCACAAAATTCCTTTTATGTTTACCATTGACATAATTTTTATTATTGATACTTTTTCTTTTGAAAATATTACTGTTAGGTAGGGGAGTTACTGATTTTGTGAGTTTACTTTTTATTCAATAGAGTTGCTAATATTTTCCTTTAATTCTACACAGAATACAGTAATGGGTACAAAGAACGAATTTTTTTCCTTTTGCACTGCCTGGGTAGAATTGCTAATGTGATAAAAAGTTAGAGTGATAAGAAGTTCATTTTTCTGTTTTTCATTTTCAAATGTACTTACTCTTTTTTTTGTTGCATCTTTTAATATTTTAAATAATTTTTTATTAGATTAAGGAATTTACCCTTTATTCCTACTTTGCTATTTTTTTCTTATAATTATGGTTGAATTGCAAAGAAATTTTTACATGTCTATTGAGGTGATCATGTGGTTTTCTTCAATTTGTTAAATGTGGTATATTGAACCGTTCTTGAATTCTATAGATAAAGGTTTATTTACATGGTAAGGAGACACCAATATTCACACATTTAAATGTTATATTAATTTGTCAATATTTTACTTAGGATTTTTGCATCAAAGTTTACATGTGAGATTGATCTATAATTTTTATTCTTAGATTGCCTTTACCTGATTTTGATATTAAAATCAAAAGAGAAAAGCTTTTACACTTCCGCTGAAACATTTCTTTCCCTCTTTACTCTAGTCCAAACCATCTAAATTATTCTCTAATTGTTCCTTATCTTCAAGTTAATTTAAGTATTTTTTTCCTTACTTACCCCCCACTTTCCTTTCCTCCAGCCTAAATCCTTCACATGTGCTTTACAATATAAATAGTGTAAGAACAAGGAATCTGTGTTTCCCTAGAAAATAGGTCTTGGTCAAGCCAATAGCAAAGATTCTATATTGTTGAAAAATGAGAGAAATAAAATCAAAAGTCTTTAAAATGTGATACCTTTTGATCAAACAAGTTTATTTCTAACAATTTATTTTTCATGATTTAAGCTTATAATGTGAAAAACATTTATCATGCAAGTTTATGATAAAAATTATTGTGATTTTTAAATAAAATTACAAGATAGTTACAGAGTGGATCATTAAGTATCCTTAAAATTGTCATAGGAAGATAGGATAAATTGTGAAGTTTAAAAAGATGGTAATATAATGTGTATTATCTCCTTTTAGTTAAAAAGTTCACTTCTAAGCATTGAACAAAGATTGAAAAATATAATATGTTGATGTTGTTTATAAGTACTAATTCAAGCATTTTTCCCTTTCTTTCTATAGTTTTCTTTCTACAATGAAATAATGTTTTTTAATAGTAAAACATAATTTATTAAAGAATCTAATACGTTATTACCAATTTAATGAATAAGCTCTGGTACTGGGAAATAATATCAAATATTCAAACACATATGCAAATAGAAATTACATCTGTTGATGCTTGCCAGTATCTGAACACACTTCCCATTTGGAAATATCGCAAAACAAACTGGAGTCTGGGATAGTCCCTTTTCTAGCTCCTTGGTTATTAATAAGTAGTATTGTACAAGTTTCAGTCAAAATAATACTCTGATCTAGAACTTCTAGTTCTGTGAGTGCAATGATGTAGAAACAAAGAAAACCCAATAGAGATGACTAAATGAATCTGTAGCAAACTGAGACAACAAATTCCAATGGATATCCAAAGACAGCAGGGCCCAGAGGCATGAAATATGTCCAATGGAAACTACATTATCAGTAGCTTCCAAAGCAAGATTTTCTATAATATGATATTGACTGGGTTTTGCACTTTTTTATTTCTAACCACTTTTTAGTCTGGTTCTCCAGTGTCCCTATGGATTCTGTGAATTCTATGATATGTCTTCAAACAAGTGCTTTTCTACTTTAGACAGCTAGAGTCTATATTTAAAACCAAAAATTTAGATTGGTACAGTTATCTATTGTTACAATTGCCTAGCAACTGTCAACAATAATCCTACTACATTACAGAAATTGTCACTATTTTTCTAGGTAATATAAAAGCTTACTAGAAAGTGCATGGACTTTAAAGCCAGAGGTTGGCTTTGAATACTAGCAATGATATTTACTAGTTGTGTGACTTTGGACAATAGATCTAATATTTTACAGTCTTAATTATCTTTATTTGCAAATTATTTAGAGGAGTCAACAAAGTCATATTAAAATTTCATATATTCCATACCTATCTCAAATTCCTAACTCTGCTACCTTATTCCGTGATTCACATTATAGCTGTACTTTCAATACATGCATATTCACATTACTGTGAACACCACTTGTGAAAACAATTCTTTCTGTATCATCAATCTATAAAACTCCTATACGTACAGCCCAAATGTCTATTTTCTTTAGCACTATACTTAGATTGCTGGAATCCTGGTAGAGAAATTAGAAGTAATCTGCATAAAACCAAAGTGGCTTTTAGCTAGATTCCTAATTTCATTTCAGCTAAAAACAAACAAAACAACAAAATATAAGCACTAAAAAGAGAGAAAAGAAATCTTTACTGAATACTTGTGAAGAACACTAATGTAAGATTTGACTGCTATCACTTATAAAAGTTCTTAAAGTTCTCTTACAAAGTATTCATACAACTCAACAAAAAGAAATTATTCAACCAAAAAATGGGCACCAGTTCCATTTCTTCAAAGATGCAGGTGGTCAACAGGTACATGAAAATATGTCCATCATGATTTCTTATCAGAGAAATGGAAATCAAAACCACAGTGAGATACCACCTCACAACTATGAGAATGACCCATATCAAAAAGACCAGACAGTAAGTTTTGGTGAGAATACAGACTGGTTAACCACCATGGAAAATAGCATGGAGGATTCTCACAGTATTAGAAATAGATCTACTATATGATGCAACAATTCCACTCCTCGGTATCTACACAAAGAAGGCAAAAACACTAACTAGAAGGGTTATATGCTATGTTTAGGGAAGCATTAGTTACAGTAGCCAAGTTATGGAAACAAATTAAGTACCCAATGACAGGTGGGTAGATTAGGAAGATGTGATTATATATTAAGTGGAATACTCTTCAGCTATAAAAAAAATGATGAAATCTTGTCATTTGTCCACACGGATGGACGTGGAAATCAAGTAGTGTTGTAAACCAATGTTACTTCAATAAACATTTTTTGAAAGATAAAATAAACATTAAAAATATCTTCAAATTTCTTTTTTGTACTTTCCTTAAATGACTGAATAATGCAGTTGCCATAGAACCTAATACCATAAAATCTTTCTCAAACTCTTTCCAAGCACAACCCAATATAACATTTTTCTTTGTTATATTCTGCCTTCCAATATTTTCAGATTATTTTTTCCTTTTAACCTCCTGATGTAAATCAATCAAACTTTTTTGACTGTTTTCAATTCTTTTAATTCCAACATAGAAAACAGGGCAAATATTGACCCTAAAACTCAGCAGACAAACAAGGAATGATTTACTAACTTTTCATTATTTATAATCTTTTATTTTCCCCCAAGCCTTCAAGACTTTTCTCTTCTTTCTTCCTTTCCATCCCTCATCCCTTATCAAATCCCTACCTCTATGTTTCTGTCTCTCAATGAGACACACACACACACACACACATACCACACACCATCATTGTATAGATTTTATTTAGTGAAATATTTTGATCTGCAAAACTGTCTTTAAAAATGTTTGGGAATCCTACATTTCTTTGCTTGTTTCATTTTTCTATTTCTAAGCTCAGATTTTTCTCCTGAGCTCCAAATTAATAAATTTATCTACCTTCTGGGCACCTTCACTTTCAAACATTAAATTGAAAGAGAATAAAAACAACTTTCTCCCTAAATCATCTTCTTTTATTATCCATCTTAAGGATTAACTACTAGTCAGACAAACCAAAATTTCCTTCGTATGCCATGTTCATTAATGACTATTCCTGATCTTTCACTTCGTAGAATGTTCTGCATCTGAACACTGTTGTAAATGTTATCAGACTAGCATGCATGTTACTCTTTATTGGTCTTGTCTCCGGATCTGTCTCACTTCAATTCATTGCTTTTAGTATAGTAAAAATAATCTTCTTAAAATGTAAACCTCACTCTGTCCCTTAACCACATGGGTTTGGGAATCTGCTGAAGTTTCAATCAGGTTTACTGATTAACTACGAAGACAGAGAGTCTATGCTAAGTAGTTAAGCACACAGATACTATATCTGTTGGCCTTGGTTCAAAGCCCATCACTGTCTGTATTAAAATATGACTGCTATAAGGCTTAGTTTTCTTAACTGTAAAACTGAAAAACAAAAGTATCTTAGAGAGCAGTTGTGAGGATTTCATTAATTAATATAAAACCCTTACAGATTAGGATCATAATAAATGTTTGCTATTATTATTTGGCCCTTAAATAGACTAGATGGTTTTTCTGTATTTCAGTTTCTTCACTAATAAGTGAGAATAACATAGGTTTTGACATTAGAATACATAGAAATTCACACTAGATGTTTCATCCTACATTAAAGCATTCTCTGAACTCTATTGCACATTATAGGAATAAAAGTACATGTCTCATTTTACCAGTATGTGCTCCTATCACAGCATATATCATACATAGTTACAAATGATTACTCCTGTGTCTGCCTTATAGTACTGGATGTTCTTAGATTACAGGATCTCCATATCACTGTCTTTTTTCTACTGTACCTCATAGCACATTTTTATTGTACAAATGAGTGAATGTATATAAAACGCCTTTCCAAATATCTAGCATATATAAGGTGGTCAATATATGTCATTCCCTTTATCAATTTTCTCTGCCTGTGGTAGGATTGTGATATGACATTTTCCTTCTAGAGTTCTCTCAGCTTTTAATTTTGAACTTTGTCAATCAAAATAATTTTCTTATAATAACAGATTAAATCTCTATTTCTATGTTTTTTTCCTGAAGGACCAAACCAGAGAAAAATATTTCTAACAGTTCAGGATGCATTCTTTAAACATCACAATACCATGGTGAAATGGGTAAACTTGATTTTTAAAATAGACTCCTTCAGGGATTGCAGGTTTTTTTAAGTTTAAAAATTGTGCCTTGGAGATCCCTGTATTCTCAATGATCTTTCACAAAGATACCTTATATTTTTATGCATGTTCACAACTAGAGTATGAACAATATTCTAGTCTTTCAGTGTTTCTTATTGAAGACACCTCTAATATTTTGGATAAGAAAAATCTTTGTTAGATGGAATGTTCCATGCAAGAAATTGAACATTGCTGAACCCTTCCAGTAGCACTCTCCAATCACTGTGATGGCCAACAGTGTCTCTAGACATTTCCAAACTCTCTTTGTAGGAGTGAAGGTGGAGGGTGAAAAAATTTATCACAGTTACATAAGAATCATTTTAAATTAGAACATTCACATAACCTTGAAAATATATTCATTTATCTAAAATGCTTATCATTTTTCCCTTGTCTTACTAAAAAAAGCTCTGATTCCTTATTTTCCCTTTTGAAATGACCTGTACTTTTGCTATATATAGAAGTTAATATTAGGGAATATCAACACTCCAATAATTTCTGAATATGTATAAATTTGTTAAATAGTCCCTTTGAACAAACTTCTTTTACTTATACTCAATTTTAAGCTAACTATGCAGGACCAGGCACCTCTTTTTAAAATATGAGGGAATTACCCCAGCTCTTGTATGCATAAATAAATAAAATCTTTAAAAAAAATAAAATATGAGGGAATTATACCTGACAAAAAAAGCAAACATTGTAAGAAAAAAAATAAATATAAGAGGATTCATCTGAAAAATTAGCACAATGTTCAAGAACCATAATTAACAGATATTTTAAAATTACTAAAATATATATTATATAAACTTAACTAAATTTATATAAACAATTCTGTATCTAGTTTATTAGGAATAGTAAGCTATTAAGAACTTTTGAAAAGGTGGTTGGGGTGGGGTAGTAACATCTGAAGAAGAACCTACACAAATATGGTGTTGTTAAACCAATGTTATACAATAAAAATAGTATGATTAAAAAAATTAAAAATAATATGTGTTGGTATTTTCAAATGCCTTTTATCATGTTCACCAAGATGGTCTTACAAGCCAAATTTTATGAAAATGAAGACCAAATATTTTTTTTTACTTTAATGATTGTAACAATGGGAAGTCACAAGGAAGTTTACAACACATCAGAATTCTTACTTTTCTTCTCTTATCACTCTTAACTTCAATGCAACAAGAAAAATATCAGTGAAATAAATGATTCAAATACATGAAGAAATTAGTACATTTGAAGTACTTTTTAGCTTGAGTCAAAAGAAAATATAAACAAAGTCCTAATTTACAATGCAAACCTAACCATTTCACTATATACATAACTTCTCTGGAGGGCTTCTGAAATTATTTTGAAAAAGTAAAATATTCTTACATTTCTTCTTTGTAACCATCCTAAACAGGCATGTTTGTACCTATAGCACTGTGCTAGGCACTTTGAACTACATGGTGTAAACGAAGATGAGGGAAAATTAAAACAATAGTAAAATATGACTACACACCTATTATACTGCCCCAAACCTGGAATTCCAACAATAAATTCTGTGAGAATATAGTACAAAAGGAATTCTCATACACTGCTGGTGAGAATGCAAAAGAGCACAGAACTTTGGAAGACATTTTGATGTTTTTTTTCTAAACTAAAGGCTTACCAGAAACTGCTCTCTTCAGTACTTATTCAAAGGACTTAAAAGCTTGGTCCACACAAAACTCTGCACATGGATACTTATAGCAGTTTTATTTATACTGCCTAAACTTGGAAGCAACCAAGATGTCTTTCAGTAGGTAAATAGAAAAATGAGCTATGGGATATCCAGACGATGTAATAGTATTTAATGCTAAGAAGAGATGAGCTATCAAGTCATAAAAAGACATGGGTAAAACATAAATGCGTACTACTAAATAAAAGAAGCAAATCTGAAAAGGCTATATATACTATATGATTTCAACTATTTGACACGTAGAAAAGGTAAAACTATGGATACAGTGAAAAGGGCAGTGGTTGCTAGGGAAGGGTTGGGGTTGGGATGATTGATTAAACAGAGCACAGAGGATTTTTTTAGGGCAGTAAAAATACCCTGTATATTATAATGATGAATATGTCATTATACATTTTCCCTAACTCATATAATGTATCACACCAAGAGTGGAATCCATGATTATTTATGGACTCTGGGTAATCATGATTTGTCAATGTACATGCATCCTTGGTACCATTTTTGGTGAGTGACTATGATAACAGGTAAGGCTATGTATGGCTATATTGTGGGGGAAATATATACCTTCCTCTCAATTTTGTTGTGAATATTAAAATTGGTCTAAAATTTGTCTTTTTAAAAAAAAATAAATGGAGGGAAGCAAGAAAAGAGGACATATTTTAAAAACTCAGCATTTTTCAAACAGTTTTTTTTCTGGACAACAACAAAAAGCCATATAAAAGAAATAGATAAAATAGGCATGCTGTAAGTAATAAAGTAGCAAAGTGAAACAGTAGGAAAACACTACAGGTAGATTAGAAAACAATATCAGATTCCAATTTCTGTATGAAATTAGCAAGGCATTTACATTGTTTTCAGAATCAATGAATTAAATCTCTGAAAGCACTAATGCAGTAAAAAGACTGACTTACATAACTAGCAACCCATTAAATGTTTCTTTTCCTTAAGACAAGAATGACAAACAAGGTAGGGTCACTATCTGGTAGGCTTTTTAAAAAATACTTTCATTAATTTCATAATCTACAAAGACTAATACAGAAAAACAGGAAAGCCCTAGCTGTTTTCATTGAATCTTATTTCTGGCAATTCCTTCTCTACCTTCTGTACTAATTTGTTGGACTTAGTGAAAAAGATTTATGCCTAGATTTTAATTGTAGCAGAGAAACGACAACCTACTGTTCATTACATGAAGAAGATTAGGGCAGATATGTCTAGAATAGACAAAAACAGAAATATAACCATGATTAAATAAATAGCCAGAAAGGGAGTTATAGAAGAAGGTTTCTCCCTCCCCAGAACTATTCATATATTGGACCAGATAATTTTTGTTGGGAGAGCTGTCCTGTGTAGCAATATCCCTGACCAAGTATCATACCTACCCAATTGTCCTCAGTAGAGGAAAAAATTGTCCTTGGTTAAGAAACACTGTTTTACAAGGTAAAAGTGGCAGAGATAAAAAGAGCAAGGAAATGAATAATACTGTCCACAAGATTCAAAGTTAAAAACAGGCAAAATCTAAAAAGGTTTATCAACACAAAAATAATATATGTTAATATGAATCATGTCTGTGGAAAATTATCAGCTGTAACACTCAAGTAGATAATAGTAACATCTACTTGATACTACAGAATTGGGATGAATACTGTGTAATGATTAGGTTAAGGTTTAGAAGCTGAGCGAAGGAAATAATGGGGGCAAAAGATACAAAGATATGACAGTTTGTGAGCTCAAGCTAACTTTTCCCGGGTGTCAATTTTAATTTTTTTCCTGAAACAATAAGGAATGAAGAATAGCGGGTTTCCATTTAGTTAAGTGGGTAGGAGGAAGATAAGACAAAAGGATGAGAAATAAAGAGCCACTAGAAAGGAAAATCAGCTTAAAATACAAACAACTTATAAAGCAATGCTACTGCAATTAAAATAAACAAATAAATAAAAAAACTAGTCTTTTGTCCTTTTTCTATTTTGCCTTTTAATTTGTAATAAATCTTTTTCAGTTCATGCGTGATGCAAATGTCTTACCAAGTCTGTAACTTGTATTTTTATCCTCTTTCAGGTGACTTTTGAGAGAAGGAAGATCTCAATGGTAAAGCAGTAAAATTTAACCAGATTCAATAAAAACAGTAAGGATCACCTCTCTGGGTCACATTTTTACCTATAGGTTTTTTTGTTAGCTTATTTTAGCCTCCCAGTATTTATACCATCTTTCCAGTTCACAGCTGAATGCAAACACTATTTTTATTTTACTTAAACTTTTAAAAAATAAATATCTGTATCTATATCTACATTTTAAATCATCCTTCCTTTTTGTACAATACATGTTTTCTCCTCTCAGATGTAGTTCTCTTAAAATTTCCACCTCCAATTTACTTGTGCACCATCACCACAAGTCCCTTGGCAAAAACCATTTTTGCATCACTTTGAGTTGTTTACCTTGAGATGTTAGGGTATCTTGTCCATACTGACAAGACAGTTACATTTTATTGTTTTCCTCAACTTTATCTTTTTTTAAAAACAATGTTGCTATTACTTTTTCTTTCTTCTATCAAAAAAACCCTCAGATAATTCATTTTGAATTGATATATAAGTATAAAAGTGAAATGTCAGTTACTTGCCCCACCTCACATGACTGTAAGGAAGACACTGTTAATAGTTTGTGCCCATGAAAAATATATTTTTATTAGTATTGTACCTACTAAAAAGTTTCCTTATTGTTCTTTGACATGGTTTTTAAAAATAAACAATGTAGAGTGTCCCTGGTGGTGCCGGGGTTAGAGTTTCAGTATTATCAAGCTATTGCCAGCTACTGCAGCATGAATTTGATAACCCACATGGCACAGCAGACCTCTACTGTCTCACCCGCTGCTCCCCTTAGCAGTGTATTTCAGCAGCTCCATCTGTTCTGCTCCCTACTCTGTCTCTGGTGCATGCTCTCACACACACATCCCCTGCACCTTGGGCCTTACACCCCCCAGTTCTTGTATGCATAAATGAAAAATAAAAATAAATCTAAAAAAAATAAAGTGCATCAGGGAGAATTGTGTCATTGACAACAGATGTATTGCATGCATATATTCAGAAGTGAACAATATCTTGCAAAACACTGAATGTGTTAGGGTGCTGATGCCTGCACAATTGATAATCCATGTAAAACTAACCGTCATTCTTCCATCTACTCAGTTAGGCATTGGCAGATTCAATCAACATTGCCACTGGTCGAATCTGTGAATGTGGAATCTGGGGAAGAAAATTATCCACATGGAAGTGAACATGTGCAGTTCAAGGGTTAAGTGTATCCAATTAACAAGTACACATAATACATGCATAAAAACAAGAATAAGGTCATAATATCTAATCTAAGCCTGCATATGCAGTCTTACTCCACTTCCATGTTTTAGCATCCAGTGGAGAAGCAACATGGTGCAATGAATGGATTCTGATCCACACAAACATTTCTCTGAATTTCAACTCTACAACTGACAGATTCAAA
Source organism: Galemys pyrenaicus (assembly GCA_019455555.1). Lineage (NCBI taxonomy): Eukaryota > Metazoa > Chordata > Mammalia > Eulipotyphla > Talpidae > Galemys > Galemys pyrenaicus. The sequence goes on along the minus strand of JAGFMF010011870.1, from coordinate 1,987,137 downwards.
TGTCTGTGTTAGTCAATATTTTTGAGATCATATTCCTTTATATATAATTAGGCAATAATGATTCTGATTATGCTGAATTACTCAAGTAGATTACCAATAATCTATGTGAAGTGTATGGCATTTAGAAAATAATTAATAGTCAGTGCTATATTTAATCATCATCTTTCTTCTTGCTAATGCAACAGCTAACTATATCATACTTTCTAAAGGTTCATTTTCATCTTAAAATCTAAATCACATGGGTATGAGTTTTATTATATGCACTTTACAGTTAAGTAAAAAGGACAAGCTTATTTGCTCAAATCCTACTGGCAAAGATTAAAACTGCAAAAGCTTAGTTTGCTCAGTCATTCTCAAAAATAGATTTCTCAGGGAGCAAAACAGGGGAGGGAAGAGCACAAGGGACTATGGTGATGGTATGCTGGTGATGGGAATATTATATTGATTACAACTGAGAGGAGAAAGCAAACACTGCACAAAAATTAACTATGATATATATATATAAATAAAATAGATTTCTCATGCAAACAATTAAACAAGAACATATATCTTTTACTGAGGTTAAGTAGAATGTCTTCATCATAAAGTTCATTCACTACAGCTGGCAATAGGGTGACTATTGCGGGGAAGGGTGTATGTACAACAAAGTTCTAAAGAGAAGAAAGGTACCAGTCAAAGGTCCAAGGTCTTCAAATACTCAAAAGGCAGAGAGAAATTTTATCTTTTTATGATACTAGATAAAAGAACTAGTAAAGACTAAGCCTAAAACTTAAACACAATATCTAGGACACTTTTAACCATCGTGAACCATTGCTGAAGGCCCAGACGTGCAAATTCAGGTCTATGAACAATCAACTACAATTTTAACTATATATAAATTTCTTGAGGGTACGAAGTTGCTCACCCTTATTCATTACTATATCGCCAATGTCTGCCAAAATGCCTGGAAAATAATATCAGACTCTCAGTCAGTTTGTGGAATGGATAAGAAAATTAGTGAATATGTAAATAATAATTCCTAAGTGATTATTTGAATTTTCACTTTGCAAAAACAAAATGACCAAATACAAAATTAAATAATAAATTAATTAATCTCATGGCATTTTTGTTAATTAAAATAAAACAATATAGATGCAAGGAGAAGTCAATGTTATGGTTTAACTATTTCTCTCTCATAATGAAGTAATTTAATGCACTTATTAGTAAAACTAATGACAATAGTCACTGTAATGGTTTCTAATCTGAACTATTATAGTCACCATAATATAAGCCTGATATATATTATCTTATTCACAATTTGAAGCAAACTTTAAAAGAGATTTTATCACTACATGTTACAAATGAAGAGAATTGAGTCTACCACATTCATAAAGATGATAAAATCTAGGTAAAATCAGAGTAATTCTAGAATAACTAGTTTAAATACTGAGAGAGTTGACACAACTACACACACTGTAACTAGCCTACTTTCCATTCCCCATGTAACAGAATAATTGTCTCTTCCTTCAACATTCATTTAATGCCTATGCTCCAGGGTGTATGCTACATTCTCTTAAACATCCTTGTAATGCTAAAGTGTATAAAACAGCTGACACCAACTAGTATCTGGAACCTTACTACTGAAAACTACACTGAAAGTTTCCCCACTCGGTTCATATGCATGAGTCCTTTGCCCTATTAGGCTACATATTTCTTTTAGACAGGGTGATACCACAATCAATTTTTGAATTCCCTAAAAATCCTAGTAGAGCACTTTGCTCATAAAAAGTTCTTATAGATGCTATTCAAAAATAACACTATGCATAAATTAAAATAAATGTTCTTAGATCAGAGAAAAATTTAAATGATTTTATTTTCAGATCTTTTTGCAATTATCTTATACTTTAAAAAGTGCCAAATATAAGAATTTTAACATTTTAAATATTTTAATAAAATTGCTAAATTTTTATGGAAACAAATCTAAAATCTTTTCTAATAAATCTCATGTTCTACATAAATAGCCTTTGTTTGTTTATCATGCTCTTTTTCATTACGATCTTCCCCTACTGTATAAATGTGCCTATGATTGCACAAGGATAAAAAAATAAAAAAGACAAAAAAATAAAAACAACAAATAAAAAATATTTCTTTAATCTCTCAGAATCATTATTGTGATTACAGAAATATATGAGCATTGGCTTCTATATATATATATATATATATATATATATATAAACGCATCCTGACACGAATTACTTTATTTCCCCTCTGATGTTGCGTTTTGCTTTAGTCCAGATAAAAATAAAACCTATTTGAAAGGACAGATTTTAATCTTAGATTCTTACTGAGCATTTTTTATTTTGGTAGAAAAAAGATATGTGACAATTCATGCCATGCACTAAAGATCTGAATCTGGCCCTAAGTTTACATGATTGATGGATTTCTATTTAAACAGTCAAAAATGTGAATAGTAACTGTAATAATGTTTAATAGAAAGAGCTGATGCAACCTTAACTAGTTCCACTTTTATCTTCAGCATTAAATTGTTCCTGCCATAGCAAAATATATTTGAAAACCACACATAAAACCCCATGCGTTGCTTAAGTATAACACAAAGTAATACATACACATTGTGATAACCAATTCCAATACACAGAACACTGATGTTAACGGTTCACAGTAAAGCTCATTAAATAGCCAATTTCGGAAATTACATCTTGTTCAGGGTATAAATCATTCATTTGCTGGTCACAAGTAAACCGAGATAAGAAACTGGTTGATTACATAGTGGTATGTTTATTATTATATTCTTAAAATGATCATATATACAAATGCTATTTATTTTGTTCCTAACAAACAAAAGTCCAGATCAGGTATCTTTACTAATGAATTTTAACAAACACTCAAGGAAGAGTTTTTTAAATTCTCAAACTCTTTCCAAAAAATATGAGTGGGAAACACATCTAAACTCATGTCATGAGGCCAGCATTACTCTTATACAAAAACCAAGTAATAACTATATAATATCCCTAATGAATATTTGGGGGAAAATCCTCAAAATATTAGCAAACAGAAGTCAACAATACCTTAGAGGAATCATAAACCATGATCAAGTGGAACTGTTTTCAGAAATACAAGAATGGTTCGACACCTGAAAATTAATGAATGTGATGACTCATATTAACAGTTAAAGACAAAAAAATGACCATTTCAACATTATCACTTCAAAGAAAAAGCACTTGACAAAACTGATATCCATTTATAATAATAGCTCTCAACAAAATGGGTACAAAAGGAATGTACCTCAACATTAAAATGGTCGTATATGACATACCCCCATGACATAACATTTAATGATAAATAGGTTGCAGATGACATGATTTTATATATAAAAAACACTAAAGATTCCACCAAAAGTTATTAATTATAAAATCTAATAAAGGAATTCAGTAAAATTTCAGTAACAAAATCAACAGATGAAAATTAGTTATGTTTCTACACTGTAACAGATTAACAGAAAGACAAATTAAGAAAACCAACACATACTTAGGAAAGGATATTACCAAGGAGGTGAAAGATCTGTGCACAAAAACTGTAAAACTGGTCAGAAAATTTAGAAAAGATAAAAGTAGAAAGATACTTTTTCCTCATGATTGAAAGAATTGATATTGTTAAAATATCCATACCACCCAAAGCAATCTATAGATTCAATGCAAACCCTATCAAAATTCCAGAGGTGATTTTCACTGAAATTGACCAAACAATTTTAAAATTTATATGGAACCATAAAAGACCCTATATAGCTGAAGTAATCGTGAGAAAGAAAAATATGTTTTCCAAAGAAAATATATATGACCAGCAAGTACATGAAAAGATACTAAATATCAAAAACATCATGGCAGAGGTAAACCAAAACTATAATCAGGTATTACCTCACACCTATTTAATGCATAAAATGCAATATCAAAAACAAACCTAGAGGCCTAATTCTACCTGATTTGAACTTAATGTGTGAAAATATCTGCTAATACTATACCTGATAAGGTGTTATTATCCAAAATATACAGAGCCCATAAAATGTAATAGTAAAAACAAAAACTCTAAACAATTCTATTAAAAAACAGACAGAATATATGACTAGAAATTTTTTTCCCCAAAAAACAAAACAAAACATATACATGACCAACAGGTACATGAAAAGATACTAAATACCACTAAACATCATGGTAATGTAAACCAATCGGTATTACCTCACACCTATTTCAATGACTATTATCATAAAGAAGAAATAACATTGATGTGGAGAAAAGAGAACTCTTGTGCTCTGTGGGAATATAAATTGGTGCAGTCTCTGAGCGATGGCAAACAGTACAAAGGCAAAAAGTAAAAATACAACAACCAAATGATCTGGCAATTCCACTTCTGATAATTTATATAAGAAAATAAAAATACAAACTCAGAATGATATATGCACTCCTATGACCACTGCAGCAATACTGGGAAATGGAGACAGCTTATGTGTCCACTGATGGATGAATGGATAAAGTAAATGGAATGTTATGCAGCTACAAAGAGAGAAATCATTCTACTTGCAAAACATGCATAGACCTTAGAGTATTATGTTACTGAATTAAGTTAGGTAGAGAAATACAGTACCGTATAATCTCAATTATATGTGGAAATCTAAAAATCTAAATAAAACAAGTTCATGGATACACAGAACAGACTTGTGGTTTCCAGGTTGGGGATTGGGTAGTGGAAGAAATAAGTGGTATTTGAAATTTGATTTCAAAAGCAAATGTAATAAAACAAAAATAAAATTGTGGGATCACTAAAAAGAGGGTCATAGAGTACAAGTTTTCAGTTATAAAATAAATAAGTCTTGGGATATAACATAGAGTATAGTAACTCTGGTAGACGATACTATATTGCATATTTGAAAGTTCCTGAGAGAATACATCTTAAAAGTTCTTATCACAGGGGAAAAAATTATAGCTATGTATGTGGAAAATATACACTTCTTTTCTTTGATTAGCTATTCTGTGTTTTCTTATATCACTTTGACTTGCTTTTGTGAGCTTTCTTCTAAATTGTTGCGTTTCTTTGTTTAAAAAATTATTGAGGTACTCTTGCTTTACACTGTTTGTATTTTAGAAGTAGAAGATAGTCCACTTCAGGTATGTTACCACAGTTAACCTAATATTAAAGCAGCCGTAATTCACCACCATACCCTTCACACTTTGTTTTTTCCCCTTCTCCTTTCTCTCCTTCTCCAGTTGCTTCAGGTTTATTGTCAGTTTCAAGCACTAGTTTTTAGTTTGGCTTTATCTGACACTGAGTTTGGTTTCTCTATATTCCACATATAAGTGATACCATATTGTATTTGTCTTCTGACTTTATTTTGTTTAATATAATCACTTCAAGCTCTACACACATTGCCACAAGTGGCAAGAATTTATACTTTTAGATAGCTGAGTAGTGTTCTATTGTATATATACACCACATCTTTTTGATTCACTCATCTATTTTGGGGCATTTATGTTGTATCCATAGTCTGGTTATTTTAAGTAGTACTACTATGAACATGGGAGTGCAAGTTTCCCAATATTAATGTGACATGTGGTGATCATTTCACAATGTACACAAATATTAATATTAAAATTTGTACTAAAGAAACTAATACAATGTTATATGTCAATTATACCTCAATAGAAAATATTTTTTAAAGAATGAAACTGAAATTATCAAACTGAAAGTTATAATATCAAAATGAAAAATTTAGTGAATGTACCAATACCATATTAGAATGTCAGGAAAGCCAGCCAGAAACGTGCAAATACAAATTTTTGAAAGACAGAAGAATATTAGAAAACGACACAGTGTCTATGTGTATATCACATGCCCATGGAACAATATTGAGCAAACTATTTTTCATGTATTTGGGGTCTAAACAAATGAAGAGAGAGAAAATGGGACAGAAAAAAAAAAAAACACTCTGAAGAAGTAATAGGCAAAATCTAGGCACATGTTGTCATACTGTGATAGGTCAAGTGTAAGGACTAAATTTTGAAGGAGCCACAGGAAAAAAAGACAACCTAACTCTGTCACCAAGGAATTGATTCATATAATTCATATAACTCTAGGTATTTAGCTATGACAGCTATATACACAATTTGATTCACTTTTTAAGAATTTTTTTAGTTGCTAATACCGATATTTCTTTTCTTTTGAGGTAGGAGAGCTGTAACATTGAGTTTTATCTGTGACGGGAAAAGTATTTGTGGGCCAAAAGGGTCAAAAACAATTATATTAATGTTGTCCTGGAATACTAGTAATTAGATGTAAAGGAAATAGAAGACGCAAATATTAGAAAGGAAGAGACACTGCACTCAACAGTGGATGGATCAATACAGGTACAATTTCAATCAGGAAATAGTATATTTGAATAATACTATAAACCAAAAGGGCCAAAGAAACGTGTAGAATATCCCATCCAATAGCAGCAGAATATGCATTCCTCTCAAGTACACATAAAACATTTTATAGAATAGATCATATATTAGGCCATAAATCTCAAAAAAAACTCAAATTCAGGACTATGGAAAGTATATCAAGCCACCCCCACCCCCAAACACTGGTTAAAATTAGAAATCATAACCAGGGAAAGCTGGAAATACACATACATGCATACATGCATATATGTATGTGTGTATATATATATATGTATATGGAAATTAAAAAGCATGATGTTGAAAAACCAATGCCTCAAAGAAGAAATCAAAAGAGAAATTAGGGCCTCCCTCGTGGCGCAGTGGGTTAAGCAGCGCACTATGAAGCAAATCGCAACCACTGCAGCACGAGTTCAATCCCTGCCGCCAGCTAGGTAGGGGACCCACTTGTTGTAGCAGACCTCTCCTGTTTCACCTGCTGCTACCCTCAGTAGTGTGTTTCAGTCAGTCTGCCTGTTCTGCTCCCCACTCTGTCTGGTGAATCCTTTCACCGCCCTCGACTCTAGCCTGTACCCCAGCTCTTGTATGCATCAATAAATAAATCTTCTTTTTTAAAAAAAGAGAAGTTAACAAATGAAAATGGAGACACATTTCCAGACTTACATATCCAGAAGAGCAAAGGCAGGTCTAAGAAGGTTTACAGTTACACATGCCTACATAAATAAAACAGCAGATCCCAAACAATGTAACTACATCTCACGGAACTAGAAAAAAACCAAAGGCCCAAATTAGCATAAGGACAGATATAATAAAGATTGGAACAGAAATAAACAGAGATAAAATAATATGACAAAAATTAACAAAATTAAGAGTTGGTTCTTCAAAAAGATAAACAAAATTGACAACTCTTTAAGTAGACTGACCAAGTGAAAGAGAACTCATATAAATAAAATTATAAATGAAATAAGAGACATTACCACATACTACAGGAATTCAGAGACTCCTAAAAGATCACTATGAACATAAATACATCAATAAATTGAACAATATATGTTAGGTGAATATATTACCAGAAATACGGACTATAATGACTGAATCATGAAGAAAAAGAAGTCTTAAACAGACTGCTAATGAATAAGAAGGTAGAATCAGTCATCACAAATTCCCCAGCAGAGAAAATTTTGCACATCATACCCTAAAACAAAAGTGGACTAGGAAGATGTCACTCTCACACACACACATACACAAACAAATATGGATCAGCTATTATAAAAAGATAAGCCTGGCCTTTGTGACAACATGGATGGCATTGAAGGGGATTATGCTAAGTGAAATAAGTCAGGTGAATGACAAGGATGGGATGTGATCACTTATATTTGAAGTATAGAGCAACAAAACAAAGGGCCAGATAAAGCAAAACCAACAGCAAAACCTAGAAATCTGTAGAACTGAAGCTACCAGAACAGGAAGAGAAGAAAAGGAGAGAACAAATTGAGGAAGGAGCACAATAGACTATGGTAGAGGAGTCCTAGTATTTTTGTGGTGGGGTGGTATGATAACAACATCTGAAGGAGGAGATCCTATACCTCTAAATCAAATACACTGTTTTGAACCATTATTATTTCAATAAAACCAAACAAAGCAGAAAACCAAATCAGTATGGTATCAACATTAAAAACAGGCACATAAACCAAGTAGGCCCACGGGGGAAAGTCACGCCACAAAAAGAAAACGAAATACAAGAATCCAACAACATTGACACAGAAGAAATGTTCAGCCTATCAGAAAGAGAATTCAGAATCATCACGATGCAAAACCAGAAAGATCAACAAAAAATAATTGATGAAATGAGAATAATAATTAATGAACTGAAAAATGAAAATGAGTCATTGAAAAAGAAAGTGGAGGAACTGCAGGAATATAAGGAAAGCAGTGGAAACAGAATGGATGAAGTAGAAGAAAGAATCAGTACTCAGAAATACAAAGAACCAAAATAGAAAAGGACAGGAAAGTTCAAAGGAAAAAAACCAAAGAAATGCTATGAGATCTCTCGGATACCATTAAGAAAGGAAATATAAGAATTATTGGAATTCTAGAGAGGACCGAGCAAAATAAAGGAAATGAAAATCTATTTGAGGAGATACTTGAAGGGAATTTCCCAAGCTTAAAAAAGGAGATGAAAATAGAAATACAAGAAGCAAGTTGCACCCCGAAATTTTATGACAGGAAGAGAAATACAGCAAGACACATAGTAGTAAAGCTCCCAAGAATCCAGGACAAAGAGACAATAATGAAACTGTCAAGGGGGAAGAAACAGCTAACATATAAAGGGAAACCAATCAGACTAACATCAGACTTCTCTGAAGAGACACTATGAGCAAGGA
>JAGFMF010011870.1:1950514-1978033 GCA_019455555.1 Galemys pyrenaicus | reverse complement strand
AGGCTGAAAGTAAAAGGTTGGAAAACAATCCTACAAGCTAATGGACCAAAAAAGAAAGCAGGAACAGCAATACTTATATCAGACAAAACAGACTTCAAATTAAAAAGGCTAAAAAAAGACAAGGAAGGACACTACATAATGATCAAAGACACAGTAAATCAAGAAGGCGTAACACTCATCAATATAGATGCACCAAATGAAGGAGCACCAAAATATATCAGACAACTACTATCATCTCTGAAAGAAAACATTAAAAAAATACATATATAATAGGATTGAAATCAACACTCCACTGTCACCGATAGACAGATCAACAACACAAAAAATAAACAAAGAAACCAGAGCCCTAAATAAAGACCTAGAACTCATGAGCTTAACAGACATATATAGGAAACTACACCCCAAAAAATCAGAATATACTTTTTACTCAAGTGCACATGGATCATTCTCCAGAACTGACCACATACTGGGCCACAAGACCAATATCAACAAACTATAACAGAATCATTCTAACTATATTCTCTGACCATAAAGGCATCAACTAGAAATTAATCATGAAAAGAAGACAAGAAACCTACCCGTGGCATGGAGATTGAAACCTATACTACTAGAAGACAAATGGATTGTGGAGGAGATCGCAGAGGAAATTAAAAAATTCTTTGAATTGAATGATAATGAGGACACCTATTCCAGAATGTGTGGGCTGCAGTAAAAGCGGTAATAAGAGGGAAGTTTATAGCAATCCAGGCTCACATCAACAAACAAGAAAAAATCCAAAGAAACAATCTAATTTTCCAATTTAACAAACTAGAAAAAGAATGATAGGAGAATCCAAAAACCAGTAGAAGAAAGGAAATAATAAAAATCAAAGCAGAAATAAATGAAATAAAAAATCAAAAAACGATCCATAGAATAAATGAAACCAAAAGTTGGTTCTTTGAAAAAATAACAAAATAGATAAACCTCTAGCCAGACAAATAAAGGAAAAACGGGAAAAAACACGAATAAGTAAGATCACAATAAGAGTAAGTAAGATCACAATAAGATTCCACATAAGAGGGGAAATCACAATAGACCCAGAAGAGATTAAAAGAATAATCAGGCAATACTATGAACATATGAATACTATATGCTTACAAGTTCAACAACTTAGAAGAGATGGAAAAGTTTCTGGAAAAATATAACCATCCAAAACTAAATAAAGAAGAACTAGAACTCCTAAATAGGCGATTACTAGCAGTGAGATTGAAGCAGTAAGCAAAGCACCTCCAAAAAACAAAAGCCCAGGACCAGACGGCTTCACAAATGAATTCTACCAAACATTCAAAAATGAACTAGTACCTATCCTACACAAACTCTTCCAAAAAATTGAGCAAGAAGGAATACTACTGATTACAATCTATGAAGCCAACATTACTCTAATACCAAAACCAAATAAAGACAACACAAAGAAAGAAAACTATAGGCCAATCTCTCTAATGAACACCGATGCAAAAATCCTCAATAAAATCCTAGTCAACAGAATCCAACAATGCATCAAAGGGATAGTACAACATGACCAAGTGGGATTTATCCCAGAGGCACAAGGATGGTTCAATATCCGAAAATCAACCAATGTAATCCAACACATCAACAAAAGGAAGGACAAAAAAACCACATGATCATATCTAGTGGCGCAGTAGGTTAACTAAAGCACTATGAAGCAAACCGCAGCCCCTGTGGCACGAGTTCAATCCCTGCTGCCGGCCAGAGAGGGGACCCACATGACGTAGCAGACCTCTCCTGCCTCATCCGCTGCTCCCCTCAGCAGTGTGTTTCGGTCAGTCTGCCTGTTCCGCTCCCCACTCTGTCTCTGGTGAGTCTTTACACATAGAGTCAAGTCCACCTCCCTTGACTCTAGCCTGTACCCCAGCTCTTGTATGCATAAATAAATAAATCTTTTTTTTTAAAAAATAAAGGAAATATACTATTTAAATATGTAGTAAACATACAACAGAGTATATTCAGCCTTAAAAAGAAATTTTGCCATTAGTGACAATTTGGATGAACCTTGAGGGTATTAAACTAAGTGGAGTAAATCAGATAGATACAAATACTATATGAACTCACTTGTATGTATAATTTAAAAATAAAATTTGTTTCAAAGAAACAGAGTAGATCCATGGTTGCCAGAGGCACGCCAGGTGAGGTGGCAGATATAGGTGAAGTTGGTCAAAGGATTCAAGTTTTCAGTTAACAGATAGTAAATTCAGGATCAATATAACAACACTGATTTTAGCTAACAATATTATATTGCATACTTGAAAACTGCTAAGAGTTAAGAGAGTAGAGCTTAAAAGTTCTCACTATATGTCCATATCCACAAAATAAGTATTTGAGGTGATAGTTGTATTATAGCTAACTTGATTGTGGTAATCATTAAATATATATATATATATATCATTATATATATATAAAATGTTGTGTACTTTAAACTTACAATGTTACATATGAATCATATCTCAATAAACCTGTAAAAAAGGGAACAGGCAATTATATCTTTTCACATGTATATCCCAAAACATCAATGGTAAAACTGAGCAAAATATAAATTAGAAGGCAGCAACTTATATAAGTAGTATATGGAAATGAATGATTTCTTTCTGTATAAACTGTGAAAATAAAAATACAGGGCCTCCCTTGTCATACAAGGGGTCAAGTCTCAGCACTATGAAGCTATCAGCAACCACTGCAGCAATCTCCAGCCAGGGGATTCAATCCCTAGCCAGGGAGCTGACCCACATGGTGCAGCAGTTCTCTCCTTGTCCTTCCCACTGCTCCCTTCAGCCATGTGTTTCAGTCAATCTACCTGTTCTGCTTCCTACTCTGTCTCTGGTAAATTCTCGCACACCCCTGTACTGCTGGCCTATACCCCAGCTCCTGTAGGCATAGATGAATAAAATAAATCTTCAAAAAAAAAAAGAGAAAAATACAACAAAACAAGTAACAGAATAAGCAAATCCAGATATCTGCATTATGTACTTTGTTTTTAGGATATAGATAGTACTCTGGATATAATTATTCTACATTCTTCTATCATTTTAATGATTCCCATTACAATACCACTATTATTTTCACTTTGAGAACTTAAAAGATGATATCAAAGTTTGGTAGAAATATTTTGAAATAGGAAGGGATAAAGAGGGGACTAATCTCCAAATATTGAAAATACTAAAAAGCTATAGTAACTGAAGGGATTAGTGCTAGAGAAGGAATAGACAAATAGAAATTGTACAATGGAGAATTCTGGAATATACTGCTACATGCATAAGGTTTTAATATGACAAAGGTGACATTTAAAGAATAGATTATTCAATAAAAGCAGCTGAGACAAAATTTCAGGTGATTAAAATGTTTAAAAAGTTAAAAAAAATTAGGGTGTAAAGAAGGATAAATAGACAGAACATAATAGATTTCTAGGGCAGTGAAATTACTGTATATGACAATATGATGGTGAATACAGCCATTATATAGTGGTCCAAACTTATAAAAGGCACAATACCAATAGGGAGTCCTAATGTAAATTATAGACTCTAGGTGATAATAATGTGTTGGTATAAATTCATCAATTACAAAAAACCGAGCACTATGGAGGGAATGTTGATAATAAGGGAGGCTATGTTTGGGGGCAGGCCAGGAGACTCGAGAGAAATCTCTGTATCTTCTCTATTTTACCGTGAACCTATACCTACTCTGATAAAATAAAGCCTACTAACAAAAATTAAACTATAAGGATTGGGAAGAAAACCTCATGTTACATATTTTATAATCTTGGACATAAATCCTAGGGCCATTAAAGAAGAGAATTATAATTTGACTAAACCAAAATTAAAATTTTCAGCATGGGAAAAAGAAACTACAATAAATTAAGCCACAGAAAAATGTATGAAATACATAAAAAAATGGACATTTTGTTAGTATACAAAGAACTATTAGAAATCAATAAGGACCAATAGTGAAAAGGTCACTAGCAAATAACGAGTTTACTGTGTTTATGTATGAAAGGGCATATAAAAGTATATGCATTTGTGCATGTGTATATTATACATGTGCATGCATGCATGATCTTGAATGTGGACAGAACATTTCTGGAATGATACATTAAAAAGCATATGAAATTAAGTGTGGGGAAGAGAAATAAGATAGTTTTACTTTTTCATATTATTTATTATCTTAAAAACCATGAACATGTCTTGCCTTACAACAGTAAAACTTAACACAGAAACATACTTCAGAAGAATGCCACCAGTAATGTGCTGCTTGTTTGAAGCAGTATAAATTCATTTCTGTTTTCTGTCTCTTTCACTGTGTTCTGTTTTATGCACTGTCAGTATTACATATTGAAATGTATCATGGACTTAAAACATTTAAAAAATAGGAGTGACTTACTAATACTGAGCAATACAAAACACAATAAAATTTCAGAGTAAGATAGGTTAAATAAAGGTAGAATAATTTTACTTGCAAACTTTTTCTTATCCTTTTGAAATACACAAAGGAAAAAAAGAGAGTAATTACTGCTGTTTCATTTTGCTTCTCTTGCAGAAAGACAAATACTGCTACTCTACTACTCCAGTAATTTGATCCATAATTTAGAAAATCAAATTCTACTCCCTAACTATATAATCAACTGTTCATTTAACCACATGTTTTGTTTTTCCCTAAAGTTTCAAACTTCATTTGGAAAATGAGATAAAAATACAAACCAAAGTCTTAACTCCTTCAGTTTACTGTACAATTCTAAGAAATAATATATTTCCACTTTCCAGCATATAAATGCTCTAGCTTTGACCTCTGTTTATCTATTATACCAGATACTTAGCATGAAAGGTTTAAGTTTAAGTGAGTTAGCTTCAGAATTGCTTTACCTTATATAGCTTCCTTAGGCTCTACCGAAAGCTAAAAGTGAATTACAATTTCTTTCATTAAAAAAAAAATTCCTTTATTCACCTCCTAAAAATTTGAGTAATTATTATGTGAAGGAATAATCCAAAGCAGTTAACCTGTCCTTATAGATTATACAATAGGACTCCACAATAGGACTTTAAGTTTTATCTCCTTTCTCTTTAAGAAGCTCAAAGAAAATACACACAAAAGTTGTTCTGAAATGCTAAAATATGAATGCATATCCCCTGTAAGACTTATTATATGATAAATATGAGACATTTCCATATATGTGGGAAATGACATAGAAGATCTGATAAAAATGTATTGATGACCTTTATACATGGTAAGATACATATCACAAGAACCGTACTAAGAGAAGCAGAATTAACATAAAATCTATTTAGTGGCTATGTTCATTTTAAAAGGTCAATATTTTTTTAAATTTTAACTTACAGAACATTTCTTAATCATGAAAATAAAAATACCCTTGGTTTAAATCAAATATAGAAAAGGAAAAAGTTATTTAGTTCATTTACAAAGTGTAACTATCAAGATAGTTATAAATGCAAGTACTATAATATCTCTTAAGTCGTTAGGGCATTACATTTGGTGGTAAATATCAGATGAACACAGCCTTTGACCATAAAACCATGATCCTATTAAAATTTCCCCCATATTATGTTTACTGAGGTAAGGTGGTTTACAATCTTGTATCTGCTTTGGGGGTGTACTGAGGCCATTACCAATGGAGTTCAACGTATATGTTTTACAAATGTGTGTTTTCATCTACCCATCAAAGCCCCAATACCTTTCAACATGATTTATTTAGTAGTTTCACTATTATTTGAACTTCGATGTCAAGTAAACAAAATATGCATTGTGTCATAATTTTAAAGTAAAGAGTGGTGGTGTAGATGGGAAAAAATATTATCAAGAAACTATGTCTAAAAAATGGTAGTTTTACATTGTTGGTTTGGATGCAGATTGGTCTAGCTCCTATGAAAAACAGTACAGAGGTTTCTTAAAATATTAAAAATACAACTACCATATGATACAGCAATTCTATTCCTAGGTATCTCCCCAAAGATTACAAAAAACCTAATTAAAAGGAATATATGCCTATGTTTATTGCAACACTATTTTCAATCACCAAGCTGTGGAAACAACCTAATTGACAAGTGAGAGGATTAAGATGTGGTATATAAATACAATAGAACACTACTGAATTATTACAATAAAGATGAAATCTTGCCATTTGCAACAACATGGATAGAACTGGAGAAGGTAACACTAAACAAAATGAATCAAAGGAGGACGGCAAACACCAAATGGTTTTACTCATATATAGAATACAGAGAAAACAAAGAAAAGTCAAAAACTAGTCTAAAGCAAACCAAAAAATCTGGCTACAGAATGGAGGCTACCAGAAGAAGAGGGTACAGCAGTGGGAAGCAAAAGGGAGAGGAGGTCCCATACACTCTGAAGTTGAATTGTAATACCTCCAAAACATAGATAGCTTCAAATACTTGTTCAAAACACCTATGAAGGTGATCTTATTTGGAAGTAGGGTCTCTGCAGATGTAATAAATTTAATATGGGTTCAGAAGTAGTTACGGTGAGCCTATGATTTTGAAGAGAGATACACAAAAGGAGAAAACCATATGATAAAGGCAGAAATTGAATTTGTAAGTCTATAAGCCAAAAATGCTAAGAACTGCAGGCAACACAAGAAGCTACAGAAAGGCATGGACTGGATTATCCCCAGAGCCCTCAAAGAAAGTGGTCCTCAGGACAACTTATCAGATTTCTCATCTATAGAACTGTGAAAGAATAAATTTCTGTTAACTTAAACCATCCAGTTGTGGTAATTTGTTACAACAAACCTAAGAAATTAACCCAGTAAACATAATTTCCTGCTTACCTTTATTTTTCTAGTGGAAACATCAAATAAGCTTCTCAGATTAAACAAACATCTGATCAATACATATACAAAAGATACTCCCAAGGATTGTAATATTCAAATTACTCTACTCATGAATATTTCTTCACATGATAATAATTGATATGTTGATAGTTAAAATTGTAAAACAGGTAGTAAGTCCATAAACACCCAAGTAAAAACTTTTGCAAATTTTGGAATGTATATAGTTTCCATGAGACTCAAAAGTTAACAGTGATTTTTAAAACAACAATGTTTTTTAATTGATTCCTGAGTAAACTGCATTTTCACATTTGTAAATATGAATTATATAATTCTTGGGAAACTGCAATATGAAAAAAATTTAGCAGCAGACATAATGATACAAGAGAAATTTAGCATAGGCATAATAAATAACTTTTTTCAATTATTGCAAGAGTAGAGCTTATTATGAGGAAACCTTAGTTGCATACAGTTATATTATTATTAGCATCCAAATTTTAAAGACGTAAAATTGGGGATCAAGAACAAAAAATTTGCAAATCTGAGAAAACAAAGTTTCACAAATAGTCTTACTTCAAAAAAGTATACAAGGAATTACAAAAAAGAACTTTCTACTCCTGAGAGTAGTTCTACTCGATTGGTTTGCTGAAGAAGGCAATGGAATTCATTTCTTTGCAGAATAATCTAATTCTCTATGAAAGAAGCAAAACATTGTCAGCAGTTCAGAAAGGTTTAGGTGTGTCTCTGCCAGAAGGCAGCCAGTGGATAACCACTTATGTTCAATAAAGCCCAGTGACTGCATAATAATGCTATTCTTGTATCTGTAAGGCAAAGGCAACACAGCTGCTTATTCTTTTCTTTAGTGATCAGGATTTGCTGTCTAAAAGTTGCAGAATAATTTGAATGTAATTAGATGACATTTTCCCCAATAGAAAAGCAAGAATTAATTTTGACTAGTTACTGAACAAAAACTCAGAAGTTCTACATTAGGCTTTTTAAACATTTATAGCCTCCTTTACTCAGAAAGCATTCTTCTACACAGAACTTAAAAAGCAGACATCTTTGCTGGATGACCTTAGGCCTATGAGTTGAATTAACAAAACAGTAAATCAAAAATTCTGAGTATATCTATAGTTTCTTTGTTCATATAAAATCCTTTAAAAAATTTTATTCTACTTATATTTTTAGGAGTTTATTTTTATCTATTTCATACTTATCTACTTAAGTCTTTGTTTTTCACAAAGTTAAAGGATAGTCCAATAATTTTTTCTTTTAAAATAAAAGCAATTTCTTCCCAAGTAAACTTTCCCTTTAAAGGGCAGTGTAAATTATTTCAATATGAAGATCCTTGCCCAACTGTTCTGCCAGGGGCAAAGAGCTGCTGTGAAAGCAACTGAAAGTTCAATGAAATATTCTGATACTGGATTCTATAAAATGAGAGATGACATTCTAAGATTTTTTGAGCACTTCAGAAAAGTCGTTAAGAATAAGTGAAAAAAGGGCCTCCCTGGTGGCTCAAGGGGTTAATCACCGCAAGAGGAATCATCTGCAGGCTGAGTTCAATCATCATGAGTTCAATCCCTGGCCAGGAAGTTGACCCACATGGCACAACATACCTCTCCTATTATGCCCACTGCTCCCCTCAGCAGTGTACTTCAGTCAATATGCCTGTTCTGTTCCCCACTCTGTCTCTGATGAATCCTCTCACCCTGTCCCGATGCCGCTGGCCTGTACCCCAGGTATGCATAAATAAATCTTTTTTTAAAAAGTGAAAAAAATGTTAAAATAAAAAACCAATTATAAATGATATGGATAATTTCAAAATAAGTAGAAAATAATTCTAACTTCTGAAACCGTTTAGTATTTGCAATTATATGATATGGTGTCCAAGATAGAGACAAGGAGCACTGTTTTCAAGCATGGGTACTTAATTTTATTACTTAAAATTTAAAATTTATATTAGGGGTAAGATGTAGTTCTACACTATATGATACAAGATGAAAAGCAGCTAAATGTAATGTTTGACATGCAATTGTGCTCAGGAAAAAGGGAATAAAAGAAAAAATAGTTTAGTTATGCTTATATAAAAATTGCTATATTAAAACATTTCAGTTTTGCATTACTATGTAAGATAATGCTACTTGTTTCTATATGCTTAATAACAGAAAATTCATAGCAGAAGTATTTCAATGCTTGCCTCCAAAATATTGTTGACATCCTCTGTGGCCATCTGCCAACACAGTCATTCCTTTGTGTTTGATGGATTTAGAGATGTATTAGGGTTCTATAAACTGATGAAGGAAAATATTCTGTGCTCTTGGCTTCTGGTAATTGTTTCCTTGGTCCTGTTAAAAAGGAAAGAAGGGTGAATTTACCAATTTTGAACATTTAGTCAGTTATTCTTTATTTTTTTAGATTCATACTTAAAGACATTTTGAGATTTGTATGAGATATTAAAAGTAATAGAATCTTAGTCTCATACACAGTACTTGCTAAATTTATAAGAGCAGGTAAAAAAGAGCTCTATTAATGAGATGATTTAATCTGTATATTCCACACTACAGTAAGCTGAAATCCAGAAAGGTTAATATAACTTGACCAACATACTAGGCAATTAAAGACAGAGAAAGCATGAGAGAAACCCATTCTTTCTAAGTTCAGCACTCTTTTCTCTAGCTTGTTTTCAGCTGGGATAAGAAGACTCTTTGGAAGATGAAGGGAGGTTAATTTCTCAGCCCTAATATTTAGAGACAAATCTAGAAGAAACAACAAACATGGTACTTTAATAACATTTAGACTATGAATTCATAGCACAAATTTGATCAATGGATATCTAAGAGACATTATTTTAGTAAAGTATGATTAATACACTATTTTATTAAAAATGACCAGTCACCAGTAAGTTTCTGAATATCATGCAGAGCCATGATTAGTTTTTCTTCCGAGTTCATATTACTGCAACAATCTATTATCTACATAGCAACAGAGTGATATTTTTATTATCCATGGAACAACAGCGTGAAATTCTTAAAAAGAAAGCTGGATATTAGATATTTCTTTGGTCAAAACCCTCCAAAATTTTCTCTTCTACTTTTTGTGATAAAATCCAAAGATCTTATCTTGCCCTCTGTTTAATTGTGACAGCTTATCCAATCACACTTCCCTGCTTTGGTATTCAGGTATACAGCCATAGTAGAGTTCTTGTTCTTCAAATATGATACATACTTTGGTTTAGGCTCTGACATTGGTCTTCCCTAAGACTGGAACATGTCTGTTATCAAAGAGACATGTTTGTTTTTTGGTTTTTTTTTTTACCATGAGAGCCCCATTGCATGTTTCAAGAATCTGCTGAAATGTTACCTCTCTGGGAGGCATTCTCTAACTACACTCTAAACTTCCCCAACTTCCAAACCGCATCCTTCTCCTGGTTGGCTTTCATTCTCTATTCCTATATGTGCTTTATTTTCATTCATAACATTTGAAACTTCTAGATATTATATAGCCCAACATAATCCCTGTAGGGACCAGGTGTGTTTTGTAATTGTGTATTATTTGATTTTTTAATGGTAATATAGTCCATGTAATTATGTAACATGCCCCCACCTCTCTACCCCTATCTGAGAGGTCTGGGACAGCACTCTGAAATCAAATATTTTAATAGCTATACAGAAAAGCATATGCTTATTCTAAGTGGGATTTTAAAAGACAGTAAGGAGTTTCATGTATTAAATTGAGTTAAGATTAGGTCATATTTTACCACTGTATGTGTTGCAAAAGCTTTCAATTTCAGACCTTTTTAATTTCAGAATTGCTAATAAGGATTTGTTAAATACACTGGATGGTAATTTGTTTATTGCCTATTTCTTCACTATAATGTATGCTCATAAACGAGAGATCTGTTATTGTTATTTTTGTTGCTGTATGCACAGTTCTTAACAAATAATAAGTATTTAGTAAATATTAGTAAAAGATTCTGTAAGAATTTGTTTTTATTTTTATAAGAAGTATTACCCTGTAATAATCCTTTTCAATTGAAGGAAGATATGCAAAAATTATTTTAAAAGTTGCTTAAAATTACATCTTGAGACCCACTGAAGGAAGAAAAATATGATAAACTGAACTTAGGTAAAGATATAGGGAAAAAATAGTTCCGAAAGAATAAAGGAGTACCAAAGACAGTGCCAAAGTGGGGGCAGGGATGATAGTGTGTTGGTAGGTCACTGTCTATGGTTTTCACTAGTGGACTCAACTGCCAGGTACTAATCAGGCTCAGAGTCCAAAAGCAACAAGGTTTATTGTTGGGAAAAAAGTTAAGATTTATTAAAGGGAAAGGTTAAGATTGGGAAAATGAGTTGCTAAGGCCACAAATGGCTGGCTGTCTCATCCTAGATAGTATTTGCAGTGTCTAGAAGTTCCAAACAAAGGCTGCTCCAGCAAGATGGTGCTGTCCTGTCAATGAGAGCCTGGAGCTGGTGGTCACCAGTGCATCAGGGTTCCAATTCATGGGGACAGCTGGAGGTGCTCACATGTGGGGTTGCTTAGGTGACAATGCACAGTTGGAAGCCTGGACTGGACGGCAACGAGATGCCAGATTGGACAGTGATGAACTCAAAAGCACTAAGAAGTGCTATAGAATCAGAGGTGGCAGACAGCTCTCAAAGGTGGTCAGTAATGCCCATCAGCATTGGCCCATCAGTTCTTTTTAAGCTATTGATATGAACCAACCAATACCCCAAAGCAGTTTGAGACACCAAGCTGACAGTGCTCCTTGCAGGCAAAGTGAGAGGTGGGACTGTTGACAGATGTGGCAGTCAGGTCTTTGAAGGTCTACAGAGGTCTGCTGAATCCTGTGGTGGTCACATGCTAAATGCTTCTTTCTTTGGAGGCTAGCTTCTGAGTGCTTCTCTCTTCAGAGGTTACCTGCTGAATGTTTCTTCTCTCTTTGGAGGTTGGTTGCTGAGTGTCTCTAGCTGGTTCTTGCTCTGCCTTACAATCTCTTCAGGGTCCCCCACAATACAAGCCTGACTAGATGGTTTTC
Organism: Galemys pyrenaicus; assembly: GCA_019455555.1. Lineage (NCBI taxonomy): Eukaryota > Metazoa > Chordata > Mammalia > Eulipotyphla > Talpidae > Galemys > Galemys pyrenaicus. The sequence continues at coordinate 1,966,148 of JAGFMF010011870.1, read as the reverse complement.
AGTTCTACGCATCTGATTGGTTCTGGCTGGTATCAATCTGCTTGCTTTCATTTTCAATTTGCAAAATCAACTCAAGGTTTGAATGACCGCTTGAGAAATCTAACCTGACTGATCTATTTATGATCCTGGCCTCTATGTAGACCGGCCTCCACTCAGGACAGGGCAGACTTGTGGACTAGAGGGTTCCGAAGAAGTATGGCTGGAGTCAGTCTCAGTGAGTTCAAAGTCATACTGCACCTGGCACCCTTCAGTGAGGAGAGGTTTGATAATTTGGATGTATCCATAGCAGTGATGGAACAGAGGACCCAGGAACTGCAGACAATGCGTCCCAGTGACTGTAGGACAGGCCGCTATTGGCTTCTGGCTCAGAAACATCAACAGGGCTGTGTGATATAGTGGAATGAGTCATCAGTTAGAATTCTAGAGATCTAGGCCTGCTTCCTTGCATTTCCATTTTTCAGTTAGCTACTAATTTATATATTGTTTATCTATCTATTCTCTGTTGATCCCTTTTTCTTTCATCAAGTATTTCACCATTTGCCTAAGTCATTATCTGTAAAATGAGAGGTTAGAACTTCTTGACCTTTAGTACTTCTATGGTTTTAGCAGTTAGGCAGTAAGCACTCTTGATTATTCCAGAAGTTAACTGATCAGTCTGAAAGATATATACTTTGTTCAATTAATTTTTTATTAAATTCAAGCACGTTTAATTCCAATGAAGTGACATATTTTCTAAGTATGTATTTTATGTTACAGATATACAACACTGAATTTCTGTGTTTCTGCATAAAAGTATGCTTAATAATACCAATTACTGAGCATTTACTATGTACCAGACATTCTTTTAAACTCTTCCAGTATTAAACTTACAAGTTACAAATTCTTGAAATATATTTTAGCAGTTGGGCTTCTCCCTTCTCATTCTGCTTTTCACACTGAGAAAAAATGTTTCAGGTAGCAGTAGCTCCAAGGAAGATGAGACATGGCATAGACACAGACCCACCCTCTAATTGGAATCAACTTCAGTTAAGTTCACCCTCGATCAGACTTTAGCTTATTAGTGGATTTCTGAAGTATAACTAAGGGCTTACTGTGGTATGTCAGGGACATTTTGTGGTGGCTTGTATTGCAGCAGAAACTCAACAATAAACTTCCATATTATAGACAATGAAAATGAGGGTTAAAGATTGAGTAATTTGTCCAATCCTTTATAGCTATTTTCTGATACAGCTATGATATAAAGTGGTACAAGTCTGACTCAGGGGCTTACACTCTTAGCCCCTCTGCTAGACTGTTTCTGCATTATACTGGCTATATGCTATCAAACCATTTATTAATAAGGGTGTAGTGATTTGGTACATATTAAAATCCATTGTTAGTGGACAAAAATGACTCTCAGATTTGAAATGTTTCATTCTGAGACATTAATAAATAGAAAATAAATGTATTACTTTCTGGAGTCAGATTAATAAAACTATAAATCCTTTGAGACATACCCTGATACCAAACACTGCTTGTCAGTGCTACTAATTTTACTGATTCTACCCTCTTACCTTGGCTGACCTAGTGAATGATGCTGATCAGCCAGGTGTCTCTTTATGTATTTTGAAATTTGGACATATGACTATAGCTGACCCCATTTATAGCTCTATTCTGGAGAAGACTGCAATCAGTAGAACTACCCTTATTCCTTTCCTTCCCACCTGTCATTTTTATGAAATACTCTGATATTCTTCCAAAAGTCTTTTTTGAGTAAGTTTGCAAAAATTGTTTTCTTTAACAAAAGAAATTTAACCAAAACAAGTTTTAAAAATCTATTATTCTTTGTTTTTGACACTTAGGTTGTTCCTGTAGCTTGGTTTTATAAATAGTGCTGCAATAAACATGGGAGTGCAAATTTCCTTTTGAATTAATGATTTGCTGTTCTGCAGATAGATACCTAGGAGTGGAATTGGTGGGTCATATAGAAGATCCATCTTTAATCTATTGAGAGGTTGTACCAGTCTACATTCGAACCAACAATGTAGTAGGGTTCCATTTTCTCCACATCCTTACCAGTAGTTGTTGCTTCTAGTCTTTTCAATATGGTCCTTTCCAAAAGTTTAAGATGGTAGGTATCTCACTGGAGTTTTGATTTTTATTTCTCTGATTTTAAGTGACAATGACCATTTTTTTTTCCTGTGCCTGTTGGCCATCTGTATGCTTTTTTAGAGAAGTGCCTATTTAGGTCTTCTTTTTTGACTGGGTTGTTTTCTTTTTGTTGAACTCTATGATTTCTTTGATATCAATCTCTTGTTAGATGTAAGGTGTGCAAATATTTTCTCCCATTCAGTAGGTTGTCTTTTTGTTTTAGTTTCTTTCATTGTACTGAAGATTTTCTTAGTTTGATACTGTCCCAGTTGTTTATATTCTCTCTTATTTTCCTTGCTGTTAGAGATGAGTTTGCAAAGTCATCACTGAAGCTTGTGCCAAGAAGTCTTTTGCCTTTTTTACTTCTATGTATTTTATTCACTTCTAAGTCTTTTAATCCATTTTGAATTGATTGTTTGGATATGGTGTGAGATCGTGGTCTAGTTTCATTCTCTTGCATGTGGCTGTCCAGTTTCCCAAAGACCATTTTTGAAGAGGCTTTCCTCATTTATAAAGAGGAAGAATTTATTAAAGAGATACAATAAAGCTTGTATTTGTTTTATAGCCTGTCATAGTAATTTCGTAACGTTTAGTTATTGTTTGTTTCCCCTGACCCTATTTAAGAATTCTTTCCCATTTTGAAATATGGTCCATGATCTCAATAGTGTCTTCGGACAGAATTATATCCCAAAATAGTTGATAACATAGATTTCCTTGTAAGCTCATATATTTTGTGAATTTAAAAATATCATGTTTATAATCAGTGACCGCTATTACTTTTGCTAATGAAAGGTAAGTGAATATATGGCAATTTGTGTTACTGGTTCACTCAGAAACTATGATATCCAAATATATTGTGGACTTTGCTTTGGATACTGGGGATATAGCAGGGAGAAGACAAAGTTCCTGTTTTCACAGATGATAAGAAAGAATATGTAGAATATAAATTGAAAAGTTCATCGTACTATTAATAATAAAGCTGCTCTCCTTTATACAGTGAGGAGATAAGAGTAGCTTGAAAATGAGAGAGTAGGGAAACAAAATGCCTGGAGAATATTTATGTGCAATTCTTAATCTATATCTAATCTTCAAGAGACATACATCAGCATACACAGGGACTCCAGAAATCATATGTGAGAATGAATAATTACAACCACCACAATGACAATATTTATACTACACTTTTTACTTTAGTAGTGATTTCATATCTACTATTATAATATAACCTCTTAGTACTTTTTCCAGGTAAGTAGGAGAGAAAATTGAGCCTCAGAGGTTTAAGGAACTTGTGCACTTTGAGTAGTGGTAGATCCAGAGCTACAGCTGGTTTCTTCTATGCCTTCTAGTTTTATTTCTATTATACATAACTGCATCATTATCAAAATACTATTAGTTTCATAGCAAGTACTGTTGAAATTTCTTTTCATCTTGTGGGCTACTTGTATTTGGGGTAAAGAAGAACATTTGGGGGGGTCGTACACAGAAGCTGTTGGTAATAAAACTGAATGTCTTTTCTCATCAGGCACGAACTCACATTAGTAAGAATTTTGGGATCATGTTATAGAATTGGTAGTGGGGAATTTAAGAATGTGTAACTCAAGAAGGTTTTCCCAATCTGTGGATTTAACCCTCTGTAACAGGAATTGGCAACGTAATCCCACATAACAAATTTGGTCAGCCACCTGTTTTACCATGAATGGTATTTAAATTTTAAGTGATTCCAAAAGCACTGAAAGAAACATACAATTTCTAAAACCTTGTAATTATATGAAATTCAGATTATAATGTCCATAAAAAAACTGGAACACAGTTATTATCATTTGTTTGTGTATTGCGTGTAGCTACTTTCATACTGCAGCAGCAGAGTTGAATAGTTCCAGGAAACATACTGGCCTGTAAAGTCTAAAGTATTTCCTCTGTGACCTTTTACAGAAAACGTTTGTTATCCCTGGATCTGGAAAGTCACAGTTTTCCAAGGAGCTAGTAAAGGCAAAAATGATACATGTTTAAAATTATAATTTAAAAAATTAATTACTGTATAGTTATTTAAACCTTTCTTCCCCTAACAATAAAATGATTTGAAAGCACCTGAGGTAGATGAGTGAGCGATGAGCATAGGGCTATGAGAAGCAAGACTATATGTTAGCCACTCAGTCAGCTGATTACATGGATTATCTCTCTCAGACCATAGTATTTAATGCTTATTAAAGAGGTTTAAAAGTTTAACTGTCAGTCCTACATTTAATGTCCACTGTTACATAGACAATTGCTTAGATATAGTAAGTTCAAACATTTTTTGTGACATAATTATGGGGAACATTAAAATCCAGTAAAACCTGAAATTTGCCTTATGATGACTGTCATCAAATCAATAAATTGCACTTATCTAATCAAAATGAACCCTAGAGTTTTAATATCTTAATTATCTATAGTAAATATTAGTTCATATATTTAGTAATATAGTTTTACACTATTTTTAAAATAAAAAACAAAGATATACTTTTTGAAAATTTTCAAGTTTTCCTTAATAGAAAATTGTTGAGAAACACTATACCAAAAACAGGCTAAAAATAAATGGGAACATTCATTCACTCTATTTGTTCATTTATTATTTCTCCAGCAAACAGGTGAGTATAAACTCTATCAACCATTACAGAAGAAAACCAAGACACAAACGACAGTTGTTGCTTTTAAGGAGATTACAAACCAGTGGTGGAAAAAGAGAAAAATACAGTTTAAGCTATTCTCTAATAGATGTAAAGTAAGTTGCTCCAATATAACATAGAACACAAATGAACTCAATTCCTGGTGGTGAAAACAAAAAAGAATGAATGAGGGGTGTTTATCGAATACAGAGCAGTGACCAATCATGTGAGAGGTAAGACAAAGATTTAGAACTATTGTCAATAACGATGCCTTTTACTTAGAGCTAAAAGAAGACAGTTTCTAGTAAATGTTTACATGGAAAAAAGAGTAAATTGAATATTCTCCTCTACAAATGAGCAAATCCTCCTCTCTCAATTTGCAGAAATTATACACAATCACTCATGTAAAACATTTGGGAGTGAGATGTTTCTTCTTCCAAATGAGTATTTTAGAGTGTTAAAGGTAACTATGAATACATAACACTATTAAACAAACATAAAAATATTTTAAAAACTCAAATCCAAAACATATATCAAAGACTGCTCTGTATCAAATGATCATTTCAGGCTTCTTATCTTTAAAGATTAACTGATCAAAAAGAGTGGAATGACGAATAGATAACACTATTTTACACTATTCAATAGAATATAGAACATGAAAAATGGAAATTTTGACATATTCTACAACAGGAATTAAGGTTGAAAACCTAATTAAGTGAAAGAAATGAAATACAAGAAGTCACATATTTTGATTTTATGTTATATGATATCACCAGAGTAGGCAAATACATAATGACAAAAAGATTAGTTGTTGCCAGGGGTGAGGAGTAGAGAGTGGTTGCTAACAATCAACCAGAAGAATGAAAAAATAAGAAACTAAATTTGTCTGAGTTTGAACAACTTTAAGTTACACCATGTGAAATCTGAATTACAGAGGGGAAAAAGAAACAAGAAAAGAATAAGACAATAAAGTCCACCAGTATCTAAGTTCATTCATTTGGGTTCCATACTTGGCTTGATTTGAAGATACTATTCACCAGAATACATAAATTGGTTTGATTGTTCAAGTATAAAGAATTGCCAATGATCCTTCCACAGGCATTGCACAGGTAGTTAACAATGCACAATGGGAAAAATTTATTTCTGTTGTAGGAAAGGCTATACTGAACTTACAATTACATAATTTTCTCTCTTGTGTCTGTGTATATATTAACACCCACATGGACCAATCTAAAAACAGAATATTTTAGAATAAATAATAGTACAAATGCAATAGAAAATCTGTAAGAATCAAAAAACTGTATATATACGTACCAAGAAACCAACAGTTTTGTAAATATCCAGACAATAGATTGTAATAGGATAAAATTCTTAACATTTTTCCAGTGTTTATTTACTTATTTAAATTATTATTTATAATTAATGTGTTATTCACATTGTACTATGTGAGTAAAATGGGTAAATTCTGATTTACAAATAAATAATTACTAGACTCTAGGATATGTCCTTGAGTCACATTCAAGCTGCTCCCAACATTTATCATAAAATGTGGTAAGTCATGACAATATTTAAAAGTTCTTTTAAAAATTCCTTTGGTCAGTCTCTCCATAAAATGGGGATAAAAAGAACATACCTCAACATGATAAAGACTACATATGACAAATACAGTTAATATATTCAAAGGTGAAAAAGTGAAAGCTTATTCTTTAAGATCAGGAACAAGACAAGGATATTTACTCTCATTACTAATACTCAATATAATATAGAAAGTCTTACAGCAATTAGGAAAGAGAAAAACATAAAAGAAATCCAATTGCAAAAAGAAGTAAAACTACCATTATTTGCATATGACATGATAATATATATTGGAAACCCTAAAGATTCCACTAAAAAAACTGTTGGAAATATATGATAAAGTAGCATTGCATAATATCAACATAACAAAAATAAGTTGTGTTTCTATATGCAAAAAACAAATGAGCAGAGAAAGAAATCAAGAAAACTATCCCACTCACAATTGCATCAAAAAATTAAAGAAAAATACACAAAGAATTAAACAACTAGGGATAAACCTAAGCAGGTAAAGTCCTGTAGAACATAAACTACATTATTAAAATGAAAACAAATACACAGAAATGGAAGGATATTCCTTGCTCATAAATTGGGCTAATTAACATTGTTAAAATCATCTTATCCAAAGCAATACACACGTACAATACAATACCTATTAAAGTTTCAATGGCATTTGTGAAAGAAATAGAGCTAACATTATTTAGATTCATATGGAGTCACAATAACCTAGAACAGCAAAGCAACTGTGATAAAAGAGTGGTGATATCACAGTTTCATACTTCAAACTATACTATAAATCAATAGTAATTAAGACAGCAGGCTGTTGGAATAAAAATGGACACACAGATCACTGGAATAAAACTGAGTTTCCAGAAATAATTTCCACAGTTAATTTATAACAAGGAACCAAGAACATGCAATGGAGAAAGTAAAGACTCTTCAACAAATGGTGCTGGGAAAACTGGACACCCATATGGAAAAGGATGAAACTAGACTACTGTCTCACATCATACACAAAAATTTACTCAAAATAGATCTAAGACTTGAATGGAAGATCTGAAACCACAAAATAAGTTGGGGAAAACACTCTATGTCCTCAGCTTTATGAATGTCTTTGGGGACTTCATTACCATGACAAAGGAAAGAAAAGAAAAAATTAAACAAATGGATGAAATCAAGCTAAAAAAGTTCTACATATAAAATAAACTATGCTTAAAATTAAAAGATAATCTTACCTAATAGGTAAATATATTATATATCATATATCCAACAAGCAGCTTATTTCCAAATTTTATGAAGAGCTCAATATAATGCAACAATAATAATAAAAAAAAAGACTAAATTTGACACTTCTCCAAAGAAGATATACACAGAGTCAACATGAACATGAAAAATGTTCATCATGATTTATCATCAGGGAAATGTAAACCAAAACCACAGTAAATACTACCTTAATAATAGTGAGTATACCAGGAATGGAGGAGATGGGGAATGGGATCCATTGAGTTATGGTGTAATTTTTACCAGTGCCTTGGTGGTGGGCATGGTGTGGTAACACTCAGATGAAATAGCATGAATCTATAACCCATACACAGTGTTATAAATTAACATTAGCTCAATAAAAAATATGATTCTATAATTGTTTTGGTCTTCTAAGATGACAATATAAATTTAATAGTTAAAAAATTATTAAGTATAAAACATAATTTGGGCTGGGTAATTTATAAAAATATACATTTCCAGTCAAGTTATAGCTCCTGCTATTTCTTGAATAGTCTGTGTAAAGTGATGTGGTATGTTTGAAGTATTAGAAAAAATTCCAGAAGTCTTTCATAAAGACTTTTAACACTGGAGGTAGAAAGGGAAGGTAATCTGAAGATTATCAGTCACAACTGATTTACATAAAAAATAATTTCTAGGTCTTAATTTAGGATGAATAAATTGGGCTAATTCTTACAGCTGAAAATAGTCAGTTTTTGATTTTTTTTGAAAATGATATTAACATCTATTATACAAGATGTGAAGATACTGTGATCAAATGATTTTTATTACAATTCTTAACATCCACATTAGAGTTTTAGTTGGTACAAAAAAAGTAAGAGAGAGCTCTAGGAAATGAGCAATTATAGTCCAAAACAAACAAACAAGCAACAGAAAAACAAACAAAAAACTCAACAAGAACAAAAGGTCAAAGATAAACCAAGGGGATCACTGGGGGGAGAGAGGGGTAGAGATTGGGATGAGGGCAGAAAGAGCACAAGGGACTAAGGAGATGCACGGGTGAAATGGTGGTGGGAACCGCGGCTACAAATAATGTCAAATATAATTAAATAAATCTAATAAAAAAAAGAATTTTAGTTGGAACTGGAAAGTAATGAAAACTAATGCTTCCCTTCAAAAGGTAGTAATTCTTATTTTATAAGTAAGTAATGATGAAAGTAAAAATCTCAAACAACATAAAAATACATGTAATTGAATGGACATGTATAGCAAATTTAGCTATTCAGACTAGTATGTTGACTTATTCAGTTTTAGAAAGTGATTAAAAAAACCCCAAAGCATGAAGAAACCTATATATTCATTGTAAAGTTAAATAAAGAAGTTCTAATATATTACGACAATAAAAATGAAAAGACACGAGTAATTAAAGGGGTTAAAAGTCATTTAGATTTGGAAAAAATTTGTATTAAATATAAAGATGTTTAATAAATCGCATATAGAAACATAAGTGGAGACACTTAATTAAAACTTAATTTGCTTCAAAGAAATTCTGTTACTATAATTTATAGAACAAAGGTACTTGGTGACACTATTAACTATAATTCATGGAAATATTTGCTTTGTTATTTAAAGTTTCTAAGAAAAACAAGCAATTAAAGAGAAAACTTGGCAAATAAAGAGTCTATATAAAAGCCACACAGGTAAAAGAATTTATAAAATAATTATATTCAAGTGATATTTACAGGTAACTTAAAAAATAAAAAAAGAATGACAGCAAAAAATGTTGAAAAAAAATTAGGTATGCTGTGAGAACACAAAATGGATTCCAGTTAGACAATTCAACTAGAAGAAATGAAGAATCATAATTTAAATCAATTAGTTATCTGGGTGACGCAAAAACACAGCATAGTGTCTTCATTTCATGAGTTTTTACTAGTGTATGACATGCAAGCTACATAAAATCAGTTGATTAATGTGGAAAAAATGAAGTAAAAAACTACTAAACTTAAATCTCGACTGTGGAATATTTCTATACATAGAAGCTACAGTATAATTGGATAATATAAAGACAAATAAAAAAATTGTACAATTAGCAAGAAGTACAGACCAAAGTAAACACCATATGTATATTCACCAAACATCATCTTTCCTTTTGTTACGCTCTTTTATTGCCTTTCTTATTTTCCAAACCCTTTTTATATTTTAACACACAGTCTACGCCTAAGTCTAAATTTTTTGTAAAGTCCATACTATCCACTCCAGTTCTGATAATCACCTTTTCTGAACTCTTGGATAAGAGTATTAGCCACTCACAGAGACATACCATAATGTTTATTTTTAAAGCGTTTTTAAATTTCTTAAATTAATTCATGATTATGGTAAAATATAAAGAACACAGACATGTATAAAGTGAAAAATAAAGGCCCTATTTCTTCACAGCTAAACATCATCAATAATTACTTAAGTCTCAATGTATAAATTTTATATAAACCTGTCTAAGAAATTTTTGGTGACAAATATGCTTAGGAATTTGTAGTTTTTCTAAGTTAGGAAAGTAACCTAATGTACTTATTGCCTATTACCTAATACCAGTCAATGGTGTCTAGGCAACATCTCATAATCAAAGTTATTAATATATTTCCGTGGTGTAATCCTTCATATAAACATAGTTCATAAATAATTTCATGTAGATTGTATTCTTTTCCCTTGGATGATATGTCTTTCCCCACCTCTAGCTTTACTGAGATATAAGACATATAACACTGATATATTTAAGGTCTACAACATGATGATTAAATATACATTTATACTGCAATATGATTAGAACAATAAGGTTAGCTAACACATTTGTTACCTCACATAATTACAATTTTCTTGTGGTGAGAACATTTAAGATCTACTCTTGTAGCAACTTTCAAGTAAATAATAACAGTATTGTTAACTATATACACCATGCTGAATATTAAAGCTGAGAACATAGTCATCTTATAAAAAGGAAGATTGTACTTCCTTTTATATAAATTTTTTTTTAAATTACTTGTTTTTATTTTTTCTTACAATGTTTGCTTTCTTTTTTAGGTGTAATCCCCATAGAATTTTTACTACCAATTCACTATTTAACTAAAATCTCCCCATTTCCCTCACTTCCAGTCCCTGGCAATGATCTTTCTATTGTCTATTTATAAAAGTTTGGCAGTTTTTAAAAAATTCCCATAAATGGATGAGTTCATCCAGAATTTGTTTTTGTCTGACTCCATTTTAATTAGCACAATGCCCTTAATGATGATCACAAATTGCATGGTCTTTTTTAATATTAAACAATATTAAGATATTATTAATATACATCATTTCACACATATATATATATATGCCATACACACATACCCATGCATGTGTACGTGCACAATACTATTCAACTAGCAGTGGGCACTTAGGTTGTTCCCATATTTTGGCTATTGTGAAAAATGTGCCAATAAGCATGGGGTCCAGATTATATTTAAGACAGTGACTTATTTTCCTTAAGATATATTCTCAGAAGTGAAATATATATTCAGATATGGGTTCACATAGGACTTATCTTTAATTTTTTGCAGAATCTCCATATTGTTTTCCATGATGGCTATATCAATTTTCATTTCTGCCAACAATAGACTGATTCCCTTTACTTCAGATCCTCAACAATATCAGTAATGTCTTTATTTATGTTATTAGCCTTCATTACAGGTATGAGGTGATATTTCATTATGGTTTAGATTTGGATTTCTCTGACTAATGATGTCCAACAAATTTTTTATGTATCTGTTGACCACATGTACGTCTCATTTGGAAAAATTTCTCTTCAGGTCCTCTATTAATTTTTTTAATCACATTGTTTGTGACTGCTGAATTGTATGATTTTATATACACACATATGGTATTTTATATATACTATATATGATACATAAAACATCACATATATTTATAATATATGTAACTATATTACATATAATATATATAATATTGAATGTCAACTTCTTGGTTGATAAATGGTCACCAAATAGCTTTCAAATTTATGATGAATTTAGTGGGCCATTAATGGTTCCAGGCAAGTTACATTTTTCCCATAGAAGCTTTAGAAAGAAAATAGCTCTGACAACACTTTGATTTTGTCTTGGTGATACTGATTTCAGACATTTGGCATCTGACACTGTGAGAGGATAAATATCTGTGGCATTAAGCCATCAAATGTGTGGTTATTTATTATAGCAGACAGAGGTGTATGGCTCATACCCAAACAGTACATGCCTAGGCATGATATAGCACTAAGGCTTAACTTATTTTAGTATCCATGAAAGTTACCTATATAGATACATTAATTTTGTGCCATAATTTTTTAAAGAATTTTTTTATTATTTGTAGTAGTTACTCGGTTGATTTTGTTTTGGTTGGCAGTCCCAGGTATATAATCAAATCATTGCATGCAGGAATTTTATGTTCATTTAAAAAAAATTAAAACATTATCTTTCTCCTGACTGGTTCCCATCATCATAATGTTAAATGATAGTCAAGAGAAGTGGCATCTTTGCCATGTTCCTATTTCTGGGCAAATGTTTTCAGTGTTTCCTTGTTCTTCTTTTATCCTGACCTTTATTTGATCTGTACTGTATTATGAGAGAATGAATAAATTTCCAAGTGCAATGTGTTTTTATTTTCCCTTTTTACATGCATTCCTTTTGCTTTATGAGTGTTGCCACCATGTTATTTGGTTTATAGATATTCATAACTGCTAAATCTTCATTATGAATTGTACTCTTTGCTTAAAAAAAAATTCATCAGATTTGATGTTTCTATAGATTGATTGCGCTCTTCTAACTGAAGCATTCTGTTGCATTTATTTGTCTTGATTTTTACCCTTCCTTAGTTTTCAATGTTTCTAAAATGCTTTAGTTTGTTTCTTGAATAGATCAGAGAATAGAATTTTGTTCTTTAGCTGGAAATTCACTTTTTAAAATAACCATGAGTGAAATCCATTTACATTAATTTTTCTCTTGGCTGATTCCTCTAGTATAAACTTTAATGATAAGGGTGACAACAGGTATCTGACAGAGTGGGTCTTTATTCTGTTATTATTTTATCTTCCATATTTTTAAAGAAAAGATTTTTCTTTTTTGTTATTATCTCCTTTTACTCCATTTGCAGTTTCTCTGCATGTATCTTTGTTCTGGAAGTTTTGTTTATAATTATAATGTTATGCAACTCTGTATTTATAAATTAACATGTTATTTATAACTTTGTCTTTTAATTCTGTATCTGAGATCTAGTAGTTCACTTCTGTTAGCAATCATAATATTAGCATATTTTCTATTACTCTGTACAGCTTTTCCTTCATTATGTTTCAGTTAATATTTTTCAGTGTTTTGCTTTGTACTGTTAAATTCTGCTCATATTTTTACTACTTGAAGTTTTAACTGACATTCTTTGACTTGCACATGATATAGAAGAGAAAATCAACAAATTTACAAGTACAAAAATCTGGGAGAAAAGGGAAAAAAAACTATGCCCTCCCAGTGGCGCAGTGGGTTAAAAACACACTATGAAGCAAATGATAACCACTTCAGCATGAGTTTGATCCCTCCGCTGGCTGGGGAGGTGACCCACATGTGCAGGCAGACCTCTCCTGCCTTGCCTGCTGCTCTCCTCAGCAGTGTATTTCAGTAGATCTGCCTGATCTGTTGCCCATTCTGTCTGGTGGATTCTTCACACACATACCCCCCCCCCCCCGGGGCACTTTTGACTTATACCCCAATGCTTGTATGCATAAATAAACAATACTTAAAAAAAAAAGGGGGGGAACAAAATAGTTTAAAGCAGTGTATCATTTCTACTTTTAGGGAAAATAGGATTTACATTTTGTCCTAAAAGACATTTTAGTCTTTATATTACCATTAAATCCTTTCAATACTCTCCATGCATCCTTCAGTAGTAATTTTTCTAGTTATTTTCATTTACTTGTCACTCACTTTCTAGGAATTTTTTTCAATAAGGGCACACTTGAAATGATATTCTGAGTTCAAACTACCTGTAGTCTTTATACCTGAAGACAGTTTTACTGAATTGAAAACACAAAACACTTTCCACAAAACTCTGGAGATGTTATTTCACAGTCAGTGGCACTAAATTTTAATATAAATAAGAAATAAGCCTGTCACTTTTTTTTAATGTTTAAAGTTCAGTGACTTCATGAAGATATGCTTTAGCACTGATGGTCTAGGTTAATTTTCCCTAACCCAAAGATCTGTCTTTTATATATGTGTTCTAATTTTCCTCTATTTTATAAAAGATTGCTAAGTTTTATCTTTAAATATTTATTGTTCTCTATGTGTTTTTTCATTTGGTCTATCTCAATCTACTTGTCTCTACATATACACATTAGAGCAATCTAATAATTTTTTCTTTGGTTTATTTTTGTCATTCTTCTTTTTTAAAAAAATCTTTCATATTATTTCTCCATAGTATCCAGTTTCTTGTGTCTTCTTAATTCCATCTTTGAAATAAATACTTCTTCCTTAACTTTGGCCTGCTCTTCTGCTATTTCATAGTATCTTTCCTAGAAATTTCACTTTCTGGATCGTGAGTTGTGTACCTAGAGTTGACTCCTTTATTAATTGTTTTTCTCTTCCTTCTCAGTGTCTCTGAATGCACCCCTGTATCCTACTCACTTTTTCCTTTTCTTCCTCCATAGAGAAACTCATGTAATACATGTTCAGTTTTACTAGGTTTCAGATATACTCTCCAAACTCTGAAGTAGGTAGACGCAGTAGAGACATAGACTGAGCCACAAGAGTGTTAGTAAAGAGAAGGCGGTTTGGAGAAATGTAGCATTGAAGGGTCTCTCAGAGCAGGGTAAAGAAATGATGGTAAAAGATATTCTCTAAAGGCACTCTAAAGGCACCCTAAGTTGCTATAGGCCTTGTTTGTAATCACATTTATATAAACAGAAGTGAGTTGTTAGCAGAATCTATTAGATCCTATTAGGTTTAGAGACGCAGAGACAATATACTGACCAGTCATTTTTCCAGGAAGTAATTTGTGTCTGTGGGAACAGAGAAGACTGTTCCCTTGTGAAGACTAGCAAATACAGAAGGCTCTGGACCCTTTCTTACCTTCATCCATCCTACCAACACATATATACATGCACACACACAACTTTCTTGAAAATAGCTATCCAGGTAAAACATTATATTTTATTGTGAGTACTAATAAAAGGAACTAGCACATTACTGATAACAAGGATACTCTAGGAAAGAACAGAAAAACCTGTAACGGGCAGCAATCACAGTGCGTATTATCACAGTGCAAGGTGATATTGTAAAATTGAACATTTTCATGTTCGTTGGTTATAAGCATTTTCACATCTTTTATACAAGTATTTTTCTACATTAAATTGTTAGCAATTCATGACTATTAAGAAACTCATACCTTCCTGTTGTTAAGTACCAGATATTAATTAATTCTTAAATTTTCAAGTGCTGCTTAAAATAATTTTAAATTAAACTAATTGAATTAAATATTTTTTAATTATTAAAAAGCCTTTTCAGTAAAAATTATTATGTCTTTTAAAAGGTGGTTTTTAAGCAAAACACTTATTAATATGTTTTCCAAAAATGTTTTAGAAATCACATCAATCTTATTCTCAAAATCCACAAATGGTGTCCTGTCATGATTAAAATAAAACCTAAATTTAAATTCTGTAATTTGATGTCTAGAGCCCTTATACCTCTGGGCACTACTAACACTTTCCTTCACTTTCTCCACATTAACACAAGGGATTTCTTGTTCCTTCTCACACATTAGTACTTGCTGACCCTACAGGCTTTTCCTTTGCTGTTCCATTTCTTCCTGGACATTCTTGTTCTAGGCATCGCTCCCACATCTATCAGTCATGAGGATTCTGCTTAAACATCATTTCCTCAAGGATGTCTGGATCATCTTTTTTTTTTTTTATTAGTTATATTTGACATCATTTGTAGTCCCCAGGGAGTACCCACCACCATTTCACCCGTGCACCATCACCTCAGTCCCTTGTG
>JAGFMF010011870.1:1929907-1950462 GCA_019455555.1 Galemys pyrenaicus | reverse complement strand
TCCTTCTAGTTCCATCCATGTTTCTACAAATGCCCCTAATTTCTCATTTCTGATTGCTGAATAATATTCCATCGTGTATATGTACCACATCTTCTTGATGATGTCTGGATCATCTTATCTAAAATAGTACACCAGCCTCCTCTGACCCTCAAACTACTTACCATATTTTATTTTTCTTTTTAAAATACATCACTTTTGGTAATTCTACTGTTTATTTATTGTTTGTCCCCTGATATGTAAGATCCATTAGGGCAGTGACTTTGTTTCATTCATTGTTTATGCTAGCTCTTAGAATAATCACCAGCAAATAAGTGGTGTACAAAGTAACTTTTTAAAAAAATGATGTTTCCAATGCTTAATTTAAAAATGCTTGAAATAGCTTTAAAAATTTCCTCTATTAGTAAAAAGAAGCACACAATACTTTTAGTTTAAAGTACTTTTAATCTAAACTAACTTAGATTAAAAGTATTTCTTTAGGAGGTATTGTTTTATGAACATTTTCCTTTATTCTGGGCTAAATGTTAGAACTCATCAGTACATGTCATTTATTCTGGAGTGAAATCAGATCATATTTCTGTTTCAAAACAGTTTAAGTTTGATTATATTTGCTTTATATGTTACATTTTTATAAAAACTGAAATTTTATATCTGCAAACTCTTTGAAGAAGTATCTAAATTAGACTATAAAATCTTCAGTATTAGTGTTGTTTAGCTTCCAGAACAGGCAGACAATAAATATGTGAAATATATAATGCATCAGAAAGTGTAAATGTTATGGAATGAAAGAAAGCAAAGCAAAGTGGAAGAAAGTTGCAATTTAAAATGAATGATCAGAAAGGCATTATTAAGGAAATGACATTTAAGCAAAAAGAAGGTTAAAGAATTATCAGTATAGTAGAAAGAATGAATTTCAGTCTCAAAAGGAAACACCAGAAGATGAGATTCAAAATATGAAGGAATGCTAGCATCATAAATTAAAGATACAATCTCTGAAAATGATTATCTGGAGGATTTAACATTCAACTGGATGGCATGATGTATTTGTTTAAAAGTCTAATCATTTAATCATATTTTATTTACTGATATATACTTTAGTCATATTTTGCATATGGTATTTTCTTTTGTAGGTATAGCAAATACACTATAGAAAACTGTGTCAATAAAGAAATCATATAATCAGTATTAATAACAAATCTTTCCTTTTTAAATACATTATTCCATTTATTTTATTTGTTTTTCCTTTCAATGTTACAATTAAAGGAATTAATATTGATATGCTAAAATGTATTTGGAAATTGTCCTCCAAAGTCTGCCATGTTATTTCCCTTTGTAATGGCAACTTCTCTGTGTCAATTTGGATATAGACACTTATAAAGTTATTCAGTTAAATATGATCTAGGTGTTGCTGTAAAGGTATTGTACATTTGTAATGGCAAATTTTCTGTGTCAACTTGGATATAGACACTTATAAAGTTATTCAGTTAAATATGATCTAGGTATTGTGAAGGTACTGTATTAATAGACAGTAATAGATATTAATGTCTACAAGTCTGTTCACTTTTATAAGGGAGATTAAGTTCCACAGTCTGGGGGAACCTCCATAATTGTGAACATTATCCAATCACTTGTAAGGTCTTAAGAGTAAAGCTCAGATTTTCCTGAAGAAATTCTGCCTCAAGAATGAAGTATTAGTTCCTGCCCAATAGTTTTCAGTCTGTTGCACTGCTTGCTGTAATTGCGTAAGCTAATTCCATGTAATGGGTCTCTTTACTGCATACACAAACAACATTTATATCACACATACACACTATTCAGTTTCTTTTGAGAACTATGATACAGTAGTTCTCTCAGACTACATTTAAAGCTCTACTTCAGAAAAAAAAACACCAAAGACAGTTTATTCAGCTAATGGTGATGAGAAAAATGGAAAGTCACATCAAAAAAAAAAGAAAACATTAAATGCACACATGCACATATACCATGTTCACTACCATGTTCACCATGCATTATTCACAATAGACAAGAATTGGAAAGACCAAAAGAGCCATTGACAGATGGCTAAAGTGAATGTTGAATATATTCACAATAGAGTACTACTTTGCTATACAAAGAAGTTAAAATATTGATATTTGCAACAACATGGATCAAACTAGAAAGTTTTACACTTAGTGAAATAAATCAGATGGAGAAAGTCAAACATGACATGAATGCAGCATTTAAGAAACAAAATAAATAAATAAGCTAAATCACACAAAAATAAACTTACAGCTATACAGACAAAATAGGGGTTACCAAAGTGAAGGAAAAATGGGAGTGCATAAACTGGGTTAAAGGGTTCAAGTGAATGATGATTGACAAAAACTAGAATTCTGGTGATTAACATAATGTAGCATACACAGATGTTGATTTAAGGTTGTACAAGTAAAACCTCTGTTGTAAATCAATATTCCTTCAATAAAAAATATATAATAGAGCCACAATATGATCCAGTAATTAATTTCTGGGTATTTCAGCACTGAAAACAACAAAAAAACCCACAAATTTTTATATATATATATCTCCACCCCAAGTTCTCTGCAATATTATTTACACTATCCAAAATGTTGAAACAACCTCATTGTCCATTGATGTGCAATAGATAAAGAGACTGTGAAAGAAATATAAATACACATGTATAATTACAGATAGATGTAGGGGTGTGTGTGTGTTTACAGAGAGCAGTATAGATTGATAATGGAATATTATTCTGTCATAAAGTAAAGGAAATCTTCTCATTTGCAACAACAATGGACTTGGTATTTTACTGACATTATGCTCAGTAAAATAAGTCAGACAAAGACAAAGGTAAATGATATTACTTGTCATAAGTGATAATATATATCACTTATATGTAGAATCTAATAAATAAATGGACAGACAAACTCATAGAAACAAAGAACAGACTAGTAGTGGTTGCCAGAAGTGTGGGGTGGACAAAATGAGAAAAGGTAGTAAAAAAGTAAAAGCTTCCATTTATAAAATAAATAAGTCATTGGGACATAATCTATACATGGTGACTATGGTTAATAGTACTGTATTATATATCGGAATACTGCTGAGAAAGTAAATCTTAAAGTTCTCATCATAAGGAAAAAATTTACAACGATGCATAGTGGTGGATGTATACCTATTGTGATGATCATTTTGCAATATATACATATAATTATCATACTGTATACCTGAAACTAATATTTTATACATTAGTTATATCTCAATAGAAGGACACTTGTAATAAAGATGTTTCTAAAAATGCTAAAGAATAAAAAAGAATTAGAAAAAAAGTAAAATAGAAGTTTGCCAATCACTGTATTTTATTCAACTAACTTTTATCAGTTTGACAAGATATGCCATTTTACAAGACTACTTAACAGTTTACATTTAATATAACATTAGACTTGGATAAATCTGCCATCTTGTTCATTGTTTTCTACTTGGCCCATCTCTTCTTTAATCCTCTGTTCTTTTGAATGAGTTATAATTTTTTAGTATTCTACTTATCACCTCTATTGACTTATAAACTTTATCTCTTGGTTTTATTTCTTTAGAGGTTATTATGAGGTTTTAGTAAGCATCATTAACTTGTCACAGTTGACCTTTAACAGCATACCACTTTCTAATATTGTAAAAATCTAAAAACATTGCACTTCTATTTCTCACTTCCATTCTTTGCAGTATTGGAGTACATTTTACTACTAAATATAAATCCACATTTCTGTACTTGCTTTTATTTTTGGTTTTGATTTAAACAGGCAGTTATTTTTCCAAAAATTTAACTGATGAGAAAAAGTCTTGCATTTACCATTTCTGAGGTTCTTTATTCTGTGTAGAGGGTGTTCATTTAGTATCATTTTTCTTTTTGCCATAAGACTGCATTTAGAGGCTTCTCTGGTGGCGCAAGGAGTTAAGCACCACACTATGAAGCATCCACAACCAATGCAGCACGAGTTCAATTCCCGGCTAGGGAGGTGACCCACACGGCGCAGCAGACCTGTCCTGTTTCACAATCTGATCCCCTCAACAGTGCATTTCAGTCAATCTGCCTGTTCTGTTCCCCACTCTGTCTCTGGTGAATCCTCACACAGCCCCCTCCCACCACATCCTGGCCTGTACTCCAGTTTTTGTATGCATAAATAAATCAATCTTTAAAAAAAAGGACTTCATTTAATATTTCTTGTAACACACATAAAAAGCCAATGAATTCTCTGCTATTACTTTGTCTGAAAATGTAATTATTTTAGATTTTTTTTTCTGCAAATAGACTTTTTTTGGATTTTTTATTGCAGTAACATTGTATTATAACATTATATAAGTTTTAGGTACAAGAGTTTATAGTTCCTTCTCTCAGTGCTAATCTCATTCCATTGTTTCCTGGTTTGTGTTATTATTTTTGATGAGAAATCAGCAAATACTTACTGTCTTTTATATGTAATGTCTCTTTTTAGAAATGATGTATCCTGGAGTGTGTATATGTATGTGTTTCCCCCTATCTGGAGTTAACTGAATTCTTAGAATTTGTGAGTTGATATTTCTCATGAAATGTGGAAAATCTCAGTCATCATTTCTTCAAATGTTTCCTCTTTCTGGAAATCCAATTACTTATTTTTTAGTCTATGTGATATCAAGACACTTGAATACTATGGGTTTTTTTTCCATCTTACTTTCTGCTTCATTTGGAGATAATTTACAATCCTTTTTTCATTTTATCTTAAATGTCTAATGCATCACTAAATTCATCCTGTGGATATTTACTTCAGATATGGGAATTTCTAGAGCTAAAGAATTTATTTTTCATTACTCTCCTAATTATAATTTTAGTATTTTGCTTTAAAACTTTGAATATATATCCAAACTGTGGTTGTTTTAATGTTTTTGCTATTTAGATCATCCAACACTGTTATCTCTTAGTCTATTTCCATTGGCTGTTTTTTCTTGTATTTTTTGCATCACATGTTCCTAATTCCTTTTTATTTTGTTAAGTATTTAGATATAGTTATCTTTTATTTATTGTTAATTTGGATAAGAATTAATAGGGGAAAAATAATTGATTTTTTCCAAACCTGAAAGCAAAATGATTCACCATCTAATTATCACAAGTCTCTATTTTAATTTAAGTCCTTATTTTTTATTTTTTTACCACCATATGTGTTTTTCTTTACTCTTTTAAAAGCCATTCAATTTTGGTAGTGAGGAACCATAAAGTATTTCCTCCACGATACTGCTATCTACCTTCTTCTTGACAATCTGCATGGAAGGGAAGTGACAACTTCCAATTTGTTTCTTTCAGTCCATTCTTTACCTTCTCTGACTTTCACTACAATCATGCATCACTGAACAATGGGTATACATTCTGAGCTATATAATAAGGTCTTGTTAGGTGATTTTGTCATTGTGTGAACATCACAGACACAGAACATCACAAACCTAAATGATTTCACCTTTTATACTTTTAGGCTATATGGTGTGGTCTAAGAATGTTGCCATTTTAGATGAGGTCCATCATTTACTGAAACATTGTTGATCAACACATGACTATACAGCAGTAAATTGAAACTAAATTAGTGATATAACTGCCAGATCTAATTAACCTTTCCCATTCCTAATTAGTCTGCGTGTTATATGCATGAGAGTATATAAGTAAGTACACTGCCTTATACTTAAGGATGTTAAAGTTGGAGATAAGAAACTAAGATAGGGCCTCCCTGGTGGCGCAGTGGGTTAAGCAACCCACTATGAAGCAAACCACAACCACTGCAGCACGAGTTCAATCCCTGCTGCTGGCCAGGGAGGGGACCAAAATGGCGCAGCAGACCTCTCCTGCCTCGCCCGCTGCTGCCCTCGGCAGTGTTTTGGTCGTCTGCCTGTTCTGCTCCCCACTCTGTCTGGTGAAACCTCTCACCTCCCTGGACTCTGGCCTGTACCCCAGCTCTTGTATGCATAAATAAATAAATCTTTAAAAAATTATTAAAAAAAAAGTAAGATAATTAGTTGAAAATTACTTTGATAGAACTATAGAAAGCAATGCTAAATATCCACATTTAAAAGGGTTACCTACACAAACCAAAAGAAATAAAAATAAATACATAGTATAATCTACTGTGATCTGCACTGTACGTTACACTGATCATTCTTATGAACTGTTCCCTTATTCTGATAAGTCAGTGAACATTATATACAGTAATATTTCTTTTTTCCTTGAATTCCAACTTTTGACAAAAATCCAGTGAAATAACAGAGAAGAGAAATAAAAGTTATTGCTTGGCACATCCAACTTACCAACCCCCATTTTACCTGTTGCTTCTGTTTTATTAAAATATGTATTTATTTGCTCACTAATTTGTAATATAAAAAACATTATAAGTTTGTTTTAGAAATTTTGGAAAGCATAAAAAAGGACAGAAAAAACAGATAAATTTTATATTGAATTATTTTATAATTCATCGTTTTTTACTGAAAGATAAACTCTGTTCCATTTGATAAATTCACTTTGATTTCTCAGGTAAGCCTAGGGCTTTTCTACTTCCCATTCTCTAAGTGTACTAAGAATGACTCGACTTGGGCACTGACCTTGCCCCAAATGTAATGTCAGATAGACTAGCCAATATCCTCAGGGTAAAATCATCTTACAGGTTAAAATATCAAGACATGAGAAGCACAACTATTTTTAAAGAGAAACAACATATCGGCATACAGATGCTAAAACATAGCAAAAATATGAGTTCTGATGGCTCAAGAATTTAAAATTAACCTTTTAAACATACTAGGAGAAACAAGGAAAAATATTAATTATTACATGTAATAAGAACAACAGAACAAAGATATAAATAGAAATGTAAAGCATAAAAAATATTTCACCTGAAACACACTGACTGGGTGAGGAGTAGACTTAAAATGAAAAATACATGATGAATTTGAAGATCAGCAGGAGGGAAATCAAGAGTAAATGAAGTACAAGGATTTAGCAAATATGAAGAAAAGCCTAAGGGATGAACACTGAAAACATTTGAATAATTTGGACACAAAGAAGGTAACAAAATATATAAAGGAAGATGTTTTTGAAGAAATGATATAACAGGATAAAAAAACATGGATTTTCAAAGTATTGAAGAAAACAAAATCTAGAATTTTATATTTAACTAACAGAATCCCAATATGAGGACATGATAATAAATATTGTCAAGGATACAAGGCCTCAGAAAAACTTTCAATGAAATTTAAAATAGAAAGGATACAAATCTAGAAAATACTTAAAAGATGCATTAAGTAATGCCAATCAAATGTCTTAGCCCAGTGTTCCTTTTTTTTTAATAGCTAATAGCAAAGAAAAAGAAAAATTGATTTTATTAGTTTAAAATTTAAAGCAGGGAACAGCAACAAGATGGCAATGGATAAAGTGAGGGATACAAAGTTATATCAAACTATTCTAGAATTATTTTGAAGTGATATATAATTATCAGGGTTATTTTAAGTAAAAAAGGATTAGCATTGAAGATGAACAAAGTTCATGAGAAAAACTGAAGATGTTAGATATACATTTAATTGTATCAAAAATTACAGTAACTATTTTGTTTATTAATTTTTTGTTATCGTTAAGTCTGAACTTCCTGTTTATATACTCTATACATTTTTCCTTGTCCTTTCGTATCAGGAAGTATCTTTAATTGGAAATGTCTTTAATTTTGCTTCTGACAGTAGATGGTTATTACAAAAATTTCAAATGCACGGTGAAAGATTTTGGTGGTAGACATGGTATGAAAACATAGATTTAAAGATGTTTATGCCTATGACCTCTGAAAAAATGATGCAACCATCTTTATCCAAATAAACACAATTGGGAAAAAAAGTTTAAAACTCTAGAGGATAAAGTGAAAATATTCTGGCATTAATACAACTTGGTTTACATTACAGAACACTAGTCCAGATGATTGCTCATTTTATATTGCCAATATTTACCTTCCTTTTATATTGCCAATATTTACCTTCCTTTAACATAGAGCTTTAATTATCCTTTAATTAAAATATTTACCTTTTACACAGCCTTGAAACTAGTGAACAGAAGTATGGTAACAGTTTTCATAGATGTAAGGGAGCTATCAGTATTAACCAAACTTCTTGGAAAATAGAAAACTATGGGAGTACAGGATTAATTTAGGTATATGGCAGTGGGCATATGAAGGTATGTAACTTACATGAACATACATGGGTATTTAGGTACATGAAGGAAGACTGGAAAGATCAGAGACCAGTGGTGAAAGATAGGACACTGAATCCACAGTTAGTTCAAAAGGAGGGAGAACATTACATGGTTCAGCTAGATGTGGACACTGATAATAGCTATATATTTTCTAATTCAAAGGAAATTGGGTCTGGATTACACTCAAATGAGAGGAGACTATTAGGTGTCATGTCAGGATTCATGAGAGGGGAAGTGGAAGATGAGGAGAAAACCTGAATAGAAAGATGTAAAGGCAGTTAAAGAAATCTTTTCAAAATCATTAGAATGAGATAGTTCTATATGAGTTTTAACTAACAGACATTTTAAAAAAGTAAATTCATATATTTTAATGTTGTTGCAGAAAAAGGTAAAAGAGTAAGGGTGTACATTTCATTTTTTTTTTAAGATTTTTTTATTTATGCATACAAAAGCAGGGGTACAGGTCAGAGGCACGGGATGTGAGAGAATTCACCAGAAACAGAGTGGGGAGCAGAACAGGCAGAAGGACTGAAGTACACTGCTTAGGGGAGCAGTGGGCAAGGCAGGAGAGGTCTGCCTCACCATGTGGATCCCCTCCCTGGGCTTGCACTGCTGTGCTGTGCTGCGGATGCTTCACAGGGCAGTGCTCAGTCGCTGTGCCACCAGATAGGCCCCCGTGTACATTTCATTTTAAAAGCTATTGTGGTCTTAAGTACAAAGTCAGATAAGGAAATAAAGAAATGGCCATTTGAGCACATTTTACTTAAGAATGCAGATTATAAAATATTTGCTAACCCAATATAATAACTGATTAAAAATATACCATGATCATGGAGAATGCAAGCTAGCAATGCAGGGACAATTTTAACATTAAAAATTCTTTTAACATTAAGAATTTTACACAATTCACAACATTTATGTACTGCAAAATAAATAGCATGCTTATTTTTATTTAATTTTCTTTCACATAATTTTAATAGATGGCCAAAAAACATTTTGTAGTTTTTTATAAGAATGCTTTGCAAACAAGGAATAGAAGAACCTTTTTTAATTTAAAAAAGTTATATTTTTGAAACTTTCTGCACGTGTTAGTCTTAGGAAATGAGATACATCCTCTTTAAGACTGGGCATAAGATGAAGATCCTTCTGTCACTACAACTGTCTAATATTCTTACAGAGGAATGACCAAATGTACTGAAAAGAAAAAAAGAAGTACAACTATAAGAAGGGGAGAAATAAGACTGTCATTATCTGTAATCAAAACATGATTATCCTATCTAGAAAAAAGGAACAACTTAATAGGAATAGGATAGGTCAGCAAAGTTGTTAGAAACAAGATCAAGTTTCTATGGATAAGTAATTTTTTTGTACTGTAGCAATAGACATCAAGAAAATATTTTTAATTGTCATTAAGAATGGATGTCTACTTAGATAACCATCATGCACAAAATTAAAAGTTTAAAAAAATGCAAACAGATACTTTTTAATATCTAAGGCTGACAGGAAATGAATATTTACTTATATAACAAACTCCTTAAAAGCAATGAAAAAACAAAGAACATGAATAAGATCCAGAAGATCAAAGTCACTAAGTCAGTAAGAATATGATTAGAAACTCCACCTCACTAGTGATAAAACAATTTGAATTAAAATAATGAAAATATAAAATTATACACATTTGATTAAAAACACTAGATAGCTAGATGTTAAAAAGTTGGCAGGTATGATGGAATTATTGCTGATAAAAAGTGCACACTGAATTATTTATTTGGTAGAGCATCTAGTAGGACGTGGTCATTAACTATAAACACATATCACATTACTCAGCAATTCTGTTTCTGGTGTATTTCCACAAAGAAATCCTCACAGAGTTTCAGGATAGGAAAAATATGAGGAAGGCCATTCATGGCATTATTTCTTATGAGAGAACTGAAAGTGATCAGAATAAAAAAATTGGTAAATCTATAGTCAAATATGGTAGCTACTACCTATGGGATACTATGCAGCAGTGAGAAACAATATGAAAATGGCAATGTGAACAAGTCATTAAAACTTACAATATGATTTCACTCTTGTGGTATATAAAGAAACAAATGAAAGTAAAACAAACAAACAAACATAAAATCCCTTAGACAAACCACCACAGAATGGTGGTCAACAAAGAGGAAAGCAGGGAGAATGGATAGAAGAGATAAATTGGTTGTTGGTGGGTGGTGACTGAACATTTGGTGGTAGGTGTGGTATTATATAAATTGCTGTGAGATAACAAATTAATATACCTGAAGCCTATACAATGCTATAAACTAATGCTACAGCACATATATGGTAAGGGGACAGGATACAGATCTATTAAGAGAAGCTCAACCATGACATATCTGTTGAGAGGTGGACATATGAAGATTTATAATAACATTCTCCCTTTTTGTCTTTGAATTCTTTCACACAAAATATTTTTAAAATACATGATCTACAAAACAATACTCACAATATTGCATACAAACAAAAGAGAACAGTTTAAAAGATATTCAACTAATATTAGAATAATTGCGTATAGGTCAGGATCAGGAGCATAGGAGTAGCAATGAGAATATGAAAAAATACATAAAAAATAATTGCCTTACATGGGCCAATGATGATAATGTACCATGAACTGAAGAATGTGATTAGTTTCATTTTCTCTCTATGCAAAGGTATTTTTTTAAGCATAATTAAAAAAAATCCAAACAAAGAATCTGTTTCAGACTACAGAGATAAAAAAAACTACAAAAATAATTAGCTAATTGTTAAATTCACAAAGCAATTGAATAGCTGTTCAAGTAACTAACTCATCACATATAAGGATAGATGTATTAGAAAAAAGTAATATATATTTACAAGCGAATGTCATTTTTGAGAATGCTATTCATCACAGAAAACCAGCAAGATCACTAAGCTTTTAACCACAGATTAAGGAGAAAAAAATAGACTCCAAATACTTCTGCTCTAAACGAATAAAGAAAAACAAAAGAAAGGGCACAAATCCTGTACCCTAGGCTGTAACAGTTTTACTTGATTCACAGAGTGAAAAAGTAGATTTTTCCACAGGTAAATTTTATACTGATAGTAAAAAACTAGGTTTTTTTCCAAAACATGTTTTTTTTGGCTTCTTCTGAAAGGATATTTTAGATCGAGAGAAATACTTGGGGAAATCAAGAAATAGTAAAAAGAAGTTTGGTATTCAGAGTTAACACTTTGAGTACTTGATATCATGGTAGTGTTTCTGAGTCGCTGAGGAACAGGTACTTAATATGATTAAGGAACTGATTAATGATTACACTAAGAGAAAACAGTACATGGATAGTTTTTGTTTTTTTATTTCTTCAAGTTATACTATTGAGTTGTGCTCAGTTTTGATGGAACCTACTTTGTTTCTTCATTTTTCTTAATTAGCTTACGTTCTTCCAACAGCCTACTATATATGAAATCTGATACTCCCTGTTAAGATGGTGCTAGGGCATAAGTATTTGTCACTTAATGTGGTTGTGAGGTCCCTTAGACAAGTCAGTGACAAAAAGCAAGCAAATTTAGCAAGTCAAATTATAATATGGCAACCCTAATCATATATATGATATTACTTGTTAGGCTATAAATATTTCTTACCTTGAAAGTCTATCTTTTAAAGATCTTGTCTGTAAACCATGTAACCTTCAATATTTACTTCCCACATGTAGAAGATGACATCCTCAAAAAGCATCTAAAACAGAAATATGAAGAAAATATAAATTTGAGGTTACAAATATTGTTTCATTTATTTTAAATATAAAAGAATATTTTGGAATTATTCTTTATGATATTTTTTAATAAGTTTGGACAAAGGGAGGTGTGTATTACAGGACACATGTTATATAAATAAATAACTATAACATTGAGATTTTTCCCTTTAGAAGAATCAGAAATTTCTGATGAATATGTATTTTGATTATCTATCTATCTATCTATCTATCTATCTATCTATCTATCTATCTGATATATATTTTGATCTGTTATACATTTTAGTATTTTTTATAGTACTTATTTTAACTGGCTATTTAGCTTCTATAAACTATTAAAAAATATAAACAAATTCATTTTGTCGTATATGAAAATTTACTCTACCCTAGAAATTTTTCATTGTTCAAATTGGATAGTTACATAAACATTCTTGATTACATTTGAGTTGCCAATAAAAGCCCAAATTTTCTATCCTCATGAAAAGGTAAAAAAAAAAGTCCCTTCATCACTTAGACTGCCTAAAATGTCCTTTCATCCCTCAGGCTGCCTAATTAGTATTTTACACAAACCTAGAGAAGCTCAGCATAGGTCTCTTATTAGAAATTGTCACTAAAGAGATTTGAATTATCCAAAAGAAATGTTCTTTGCTGAATGTAATTCTAACTTTTTGATTTTTAAGATCAGCTTGAATAAGCACATAGGGAAAGAGGATTTGGATGTTACACACATATCTTCAGTATATATGGGTTTTGAGTATTATGGATTTGTAAGTCAAACATCAATAATTTTTGGATTACCAAAATTACTGTTCTTCTTGGTTATTAGCGTAGATCCCTGTTTCTCAGTTGCACACTAAAACACTTGAGACACTAAAACACTTGAGATAGTTTCTGATATATTAAGATACAGTCTATTTCTTATTGTGGAATAAGAAGCAGAACTGGGGCCTAGATTTTTTCTTTTTTAAAAAACATTATGGAAATATAACTTTTCTTCTGGCTAAGAAAAATCTCACTACAACTATCTGGTTTAGTTTCTGCAGATTAAGTAATAAGACACTAACTCCAAAAAAATACTGTCTACAGTATTTGTCCATGAAAACTATTAAGATACTTACTAACCTGACTACTAAATACTTAAAATTACTTCAAAGTTTCTATGACATACACATAAACACTCCCAAATCTACATCAACAGCTAAGTAATATGTTAGATTACATGGATCCAAGAATGATGTAAATGACAGTTGGGATGAATCTCAAACTATAAGTTCTTTAGTTCCAAAGGTACCACTTTAAAAAGTAAATTCCAGGTAGCATGCCTAGAAAACTTGATTTTTAAAGGCATCGCTATAATTATGATGCAAAATGTGCAGTCTGTCTAAAACAGTGCTGCCAAATATTTATGAACATTACTATTAGACCTTTATATTGGCTTTTGTAAAAATACCCACTGAATTTTATTCTAATATTATCTTCCTAATCTTAAAAGATAATCCTGAGACCGAATGCATAAAATGAACTTTAAATGTAGAAGTAATCAGTATAGATAAACTGAAATAATGTTTATGGATTTTCTATTATGTAAGTTTTGCTATATTCCTGAGTAAACTGTATAGGTGAATCAATAATCACAGCCAAAAAATAAAGGTTTAATCTAAAATCTCATATATAACTAGACACATGCCCTTAATGTCTAAGAGTTAAAACTTTTGGCCCCTAACTTAGTGAAAAAATATCTCTTGGCATCATTTGCTTTTGTTTAAAAACAAAGCCAAAAATTTAAAGAAAAAGTACTGAGTCATTTTCCTCAACAACACACACATACCAACATTACTTACTAAAAGTACATGAAATAAGCTATTAACATTTAGTTTTGAAAACTCTTATAAACAGGTCCAGAAACAGTGCAATATAAATACTATTTTCTTATACATATAATCTGTATAATTTTTCTGTAAAAGTACAATAGAATAAGCATAGGCAAATATCTGTGTCCCTGCTCTACTTAATAAGGATGGATGGTGATCTCAGCATCTACTAGAATTTTAAAGAAAACTATACTCATTTTCTCTTACCTACCCAGTTTGGAAATGCATCTAATAAAATATTCTTTCTACATGTATGCCATGCTAACAACTTCAGATTTTTCTGTAAATATTTACATTTTTCTGTAACTCATAAACATTAATCTGCTTAAGACTAAAGTTAATTTTTTCCTCCAGGCTTAGTGTTATACAGCAGCTGATAAACAATCATGGACCTCCCAAATGTATTTGCAAATAAGGAGTTATTCCATTGTTCAAATCTGCAGGATTGGTTGCATCTCTGCCTCAATATTTACAACTATGAAATGAAGTATTTTGAAAGACTTTTGATAATCTACTATCTGACCCTAACTGCCTTTAGCTATTTATCTCTAATGTTGTTGTCAATCACAATTTGGCTCAATACTGTATTTTCCTGAAGCAAATTCCCACCAACCTGACACCAAGAGCTCTTTTTTCATCTAACTACTGCAAATTACTTAGCTAATTAATCAAGTTCTCACTTATGATCCTATATTTCTATCTTTTGTATGTAAGATTTGGCATGTTTCTCTTAATCCCTGAGCTAAATTAAAACTTCCCAGAAAATATTTAACAAGTATGTGAAGACTGTGTTTGTGTGTCTTTTTAGTTATTGAGCATACTCTTTTCCAGTGACTATGTGAGATACTCAACTTTTCTCCTTAATATACTTTATAACTGTGCATAATATAGAAATTGTTATCTCCCTACGATGCATGAACTTTCCTTCCCATTTGTTCTGAGACTAAAACACATAACTCTCTTAATGGCTCATGACCAGGTAATTTTGGTTAGCTGAGTTACGGCATGATGATAACCATTATTAATAGTAACAATAAACTTTCTTTTTTCAAAAAAATCAAACTCTTTTTAACTAAACAGAAGTCATAGGGAACAGAGTTTAAAAGTTTCCTTAGGAAAACTACACATATCAATCAGAAACAATAATTGTAAATCACACAATACTCTCTATCAGAAAAGAACTTGTATATGTTAATATATGATTAAAGAATACAGGATTCTAGATAACAGGCACTATTATGCATCTCTAACATTTGTCATATAAGTTACTAAAACTTCTTCCTGACATTAAAACAGAGGAATAGAATTAACATTCATTAAGTTTTAAATTTTAAATAGCATTAATTAATTTACTGCTCACAAAATCCCAAGTAAGTGCATGATCATCTATAATTTACAGATAAGGAAAATAAGGGACAGAAAGATTACCTTGCCAAAGATACATAGCTAGTAACTGGCAGAGCTAGGATTCAAACTTCTGCAATCTACAATTTATGACTGTTTTTTGAAGGCCCAATCTATTCATTAAAATCTTCATTAGTTCTAAAAGTCTTATCTAAAATATTTTCATATCAATTCCTGTCTTATACATGCTAACCTTTTGCAAGGTTTAGCAGGTTTCTTGCCTGATAAACAAAAAAAACTGCACTGTGGTCTATTTCTAACTCTTCTTCACAAAAAAGATGATTTCTAAGTCCTCAGTTCTTATTTCTATACAGTTTACATAACAAAGCTTCTGTGACATTAAGGGTTTATCTTAAAACACTTAGTCTTACTTCTGAATGTAATGCGCTATCTGCCCTAATTACATAAAGATTCATGTTTGGTTCAACAGTGAGACATGGTTGAAAACATTTTTTTCAAATCTTTTACAAAAAGCTGCCTTCTGAAAATATTGCTCTTCAAAGTGAAAAATGGGACTTTTTTTTTTAATAAGAAAGCACCCTTTAAAAAAAAAAGAAAGCACCCTTTCCATAACCCTGAGCCATAGAGCAATATGTAACCAAAAATTGCATTATCAGTATGAAATTATCATAACCCCAAGAGCCAATTCACTCTGACAGACAACTTTTAAAAAACAATTGTAATCCACAAATTTCACATATAGCTGAATGGAAGCAAAGTATAGCAATAAATTAGAGAATAAAATAAGACCTTACAAAATCTTTTATTTCAATAGAAAACATTCAAAGATTGAAAAAATATTTTTAGCATATGTTAACTTTTCTAAGGTTTCCAAATTTCTTCAGCATAACAAGAGCTATTATCAGAAAATCCATGGAAAATTTGCTTTTTGAATTGTTTTTATCACAGTTTATCTTAACCTTTGAATATTCAAGTAATGTTTAGAACCAGTTAGGTTTATTTTAAGATGGTTTAGTGGTTCTTGCATTACTTTTATTAAGGTTTTAATGCAACTATTCTATTTTTGTGGTATAGAGCATAGCATTTTATATTGGGTTATGTTCTAGCTACTGTCAAAAACAAAGAACCACAGGTAATTCTAAAACCTGCCCATCAAGTTAAGCCTTGTCTTTTGTTCTCTAGTAACTTGTCCAGATGATCTGGCTTCAGTAAGACATTCCATTTAAAGTCCAAAGCAACTGAATTCTCTCTGTGAAAGCTGATAATAACCAGACTATTTGAGATATTAATAGTAAATGACATATTTTCATTAGAGAAAGAAAAATGTCCTTTTCTCCCTACCCCCCACCCTGCCAGTATTCCCTAAAAATGTTCTGATCCTGATTTGTACAGGTTATCTTTTCAGCTGGAATAATTATTTGATTCTAGCAGATCACTTTAATTACATGTGAGGAACACTGGGGGAACAACAAGATTAATTTGAGGATATAGTAATAAGCAAACACCTTGAAAGCTGACCTTTTCTGAGAGAAAGAATCAAGTACTACATTTTAGCAACTATAATAACAAGAATATTCATATTAACATCCTGGTGATAATAGATAGGAACTTAGTCTTGTTAATCTTTTGGGCTTGCTGAAAGACCATTAATGAGTTAACAGGGTTGGCATGCAGTAAATGGGCTGGCAGCTCATTTACTGCTCTAATGCTATGTAGTCTCTCAAACTCAAAAATATAGTGCTTAAAAACTGCACTCATGGTTGAGAAAATGAGTTTGCTATAAAGGAAAAAAAACAGGATTGGGAGACAGAAATAATGCAAATATGAAGATCAATGTTAACAGGATTAAATTCAATAAAACAAAAAGGGTAAAAAGAAATGATTTCCATTTAGCCTTCTATGTACTAGAACTTTTCAAGGACTTCCTTAGTGGCAGTATTATAGAACTACACACTACAAAGCTGTTTTATATAGCTTTATTATATTTTATAGAGCTTTTGTACTTTTGGAAATAATATAGTAGTGACCTTGTTCTCTGCCTTTCTCCAAATGTTGACTCATTTTTATGAACAGGATGATGTTGATGCTATATTCTTCACATCTTCTCAAGTTCTGTCTCTTGCCTCTCCTAGTCCTGACTCAGTAGTCTCTCTTGTTTCTGGCAGTGTATTCCCTTTCTTTTTCACAGCTACATTTAAAAATCACCACCACTTACATTACCTCCATTTCTTCAAACATCATAGTCTCCTTTTTCCTCATTATCATAACCAATAGGAATTGCTTATATTTCTGAATGATAGAAATGAAATATTTTCAATACTAGAAACATCTACAAAGGAAGAAAAAGGAAAAGAGAAGAAAAGCAACAGTGAAACTATTGTTGACTTCAAGGTCAGCTAAAAATGTACATGGAATTACTGGACAATAGAACATCAAAGAAAGAATCTCAACATCAGATGGTATGCTTAAAATCCTGAAATGGGATAACCTTGAAGGCCCTTTCTAATTCCATGAGTCTGTGAAACTATGATTAGTAATCATAAGAAATTTTAAGAGCAAACAGGAGAAGAATGCTTTGACAAAAGCACTCACCAAGTCAAATACAAGTTTTAATGCCCCTTTTGGAGGCAGAGAACAGAAATTTATAAGCTTTATGATAATAACATTCTTTAAAATTCTAATGCAATATAGCAAACTAGAAGCATTATTTATTGCTATAAGCAATTTATTACCTAACATATTTAACTAACCCCAAGTTAAAGCAAACAGAATACTACACTGATGGAGGGCCAAGATAAAGAATAAAACAAAAACCCTGGGAATGATGCTGAAACTCATGCCACCAAATAAAAAAATTAGAAAAGACATGGAATTTTGCCCAACAACAAATGTTCTTATTGGTGAAACAGAAAATGTTTGTGTATGTTTGAGAGAGAGAGAAAGAGAGAGAGAGAGAGAGAGAGAGAGAGAGAGAGAGAGAGAGAGAGAAAAGCAACATTGTTTCTTTCACAAAAATTAGGTCTTAAATAAGTTTCACATATTTGAAATTATTTTAATGATGCTATAATAACATTTTTGGGAATTCAACATATTTCTCATTATTGTTACAAAGAAAAAAGCCTACTAAAAAGATTTCATGAAGATATCATAAATCTACTTCAATGCCTGAAAAGAAATCCAGATCCAGAATATGAACCATAATGCTTCATTTACACAGTGGTAACAAATATAATAATAGCTCTAAAAGGAATTCCACTGTATTGAATTGAACAAATTACTGGTATGTTGTAGGAGCTTAACCAGAAAATACTGAATCAGAACTCAGAAAATGCCTTGTTAGAAGATGTTCAAACAAAAAGACAAAAGAAAATTATTTAAGTCAAGAAATTATTATGCCATGGTAGATTCATGATGTAGTAGTTATTAATGAAAACTAATTTTAGAGGAAACTTATTAAAGGGAAGATATATCTGAATTAATCTATATAAAAATTTATATAAAAACAATTCTAAAGCCTGTGCTTTCAGACCAAAAACTGCTGTTTGGCAAAGTAAAAAAAAAAAAAAAAAAAATCAAAACAAACAAATAGAACACCATCAAACTAAAAAGCTGCACAGCATTTCCCAGATAATAATTTAATAAGTGACAATGAGAATTTTTTCATGTGCCTTTGGCCATCTGTATGTCTTCTTAGGAGAAGTACCATTTTTTTTGTTGTTGTTGTTACCAGAAAGGGAGGGTGTCAGAGCACTTTGGAGAGAGGGCACAATGGAATATTGGTGCCTTATTGGTGGGTGTGATGTGATAACACACATATAAAGGTGTGATCCTTAAAAACAAAAAAATAGAAAAAAAAAACCTTAAAAAAATAAGAGTCAGAACTTTAAAAAAAAAGCTATAACTAAAATGAAAAGTCACCCTACCAAATACAAGAAAATAACTGTAAATCATACATCTACCAAGTGGCTAATAGCCAAGATCCACAAAGAACTCATAAAATGCAAAGAAAGAAAACAAAAACCCAATAAAAAAAATAAGCCTAAGAGATAAATAGACCCTTTTCCAAAGAAGACATACAGATGGCCAACAAGCACATGAAAAAAATGCTCATCATCAGTTACCATCAGGGAAATGCAAATCAAAACCACAATGAAATAACACCTCGTACCCCTGAGGCACATATAAAAATCATTGGCTCATATCAAAAAGACCAGAAACAAGTAGTACTGGTGAGAGTATGGAGAAAAAGAAATCGTGACAGAAGGAGAAAGATAAATACTGGAAGCTATCACTAACATGTAAAATAAAAAGTAACTAAATTAACAGTCAGATAAAGACAACTTGAAAACTAACCCTTGATACCTGACTACAGAACTGAGATACCAAGGGGAATAGGACTGAGGGAGGAGAAAAACAGGGAGGGAGGGATAATGGTCTGTGGTGGTAGAGTATGGGTGAGTTAGTGGTGGATACACTATGGTGGTAACACTTGATGGTTGATACTCCAATATCACCTCAGTTAAAAATTAATTAATTAAAACAAAAAAAGAAACCCTGATACAATGTTGGTGGCAATGTACACTGGTTAGCCCCTATGGGAAATAGTACAGTTGTTTCTCAAAATATTAAAACAAATTTTCCATATTATCCAGCAGTTCTACCCTAGGCATCTACACAAAGAATGAAAAAATATGCTCAAAGGGATATACAACTATGTACATTTGAGCTCTATTTACAATAGTCAAGTTATGGAAATACCTAAGTGCTCAATAACATGAGTGGATTAAAAAGCTGAGATATATAAACATAGTATATTACTACTCAACTATAAAACAAAAATATGAAACCCTATCATTTTCAACATGAATGGAACTAGAGGGGATGACGTAAACGTAAGTCATGCCTCAGGGGTGTAAGGTGGTATCTCATTGTGGTTTTGATTTTCATTTTCCTTATGGTAAATGATGATGAGCATTTTTTTCATATGCTTGTTGGCCATCTGTATGTCTTTTTTGGAGAAGGGTCTGTTTATCTCTTAGGTTCATTTTTTTATTGTTTTTCTTTGTTTGCAAAGGAGGAAGATAAATATTGGATGATTTTATTCCTATGTGAAACAAAAAGACATAAAGGAACAAGCAAAACTTAACCAAAACAAAGCCTAGAAATATGGCTATAGAAATATTCTTTACCTGCACCCCTATGTTTATTGCAGCACTCTTTACAATAGGTAAGACCTGGAAGCAACCTAAATGCCCAAAAACAGATGAGTGGATCGGGAAGCTGTGGTACATATACACGATGGAATACTATTCAGCAATCAAAAAAGAAAAACTAGACGCA
>JAGFMF010011870.1:1903925-1924909 GCA_019455555.1 Galemys pyrenaicus | reverse complement strand
ACAAAGAATAAGCTCAAGGAATTGGGCAATTATAACCAAAAGCAAACAAAAACTCAACAAGACCAAAAAGCCAAGATAAACCAAAGAGACAATGGGGGTGGTGGAGGGAGGGGAAGGCAAAAATGGGGATGAGGGCAGAAAGTGCACAAGGGACTGAGGTGATGGTGCACGGGTGGAATGGTGGTGGGTACACCCTGGGGAATACAAATGATGTCAAATATAATAATAATTTAAAAAAGGGCAATCTCTTGTTATCTGCAACAACCTAGAGCGAACTGGTGAAAAAAATGCTAAGTGAAGTAATCAGGAGAAAGACAAAGGATAGTACCATATGTGGAACACAGAGAAACATAACAAAAGGCTTTCTTCTTTTGGAGTATCCCATTGTATTTATATTTTTAGAGTCAGGTAACAGGTACTGACCAAGAGAGCTCAGTTCTAGGTACCAATGTAACTATAATGCCAGCTTAAGCTGCCTATGGTCAATGAGCTGCCAAGACTTATGGATTATCATTTCTATATCTTCACCCAGTTTGATGTCTCATTCCGGATTAGAAATTTATTGTCACTGGAAAGGTAACACAGACTGGATGGATAAGTCTTGAGCCCTGTGGGCTAGACAAAGGAACCTTTGACCACATACTGCTCACTAATACGGGTTTATTAAAGAGTAGTGATCTTTTATAACTGTGAAAAAATGAAGTGTATATAAACCAGGACCAGTATCTGTAGTTGTGAAACTGATTTGTAGTTTTGATTTTTTGCAGAGAACAGGAAAATAAATGTGAAAAATAAGTGTGTATGAAAAAGTGATGAAATTTAACTTCCCCCTAAACTGTGCTATGTCACTAGTTGGGACAACTGTAAATGCATTTATTTCCTCTGAATTATATTTTCACAACATAGTTGTCAAGCACTGGTTTATTGCGGAGAGTAGTGCTCAAGTATTTGTCAGGGAAATTCTGTGGGTTCTGTGGTTTTCAGTGTTGCTTTTAAAGTGTGTATGTATGGGTGGGGAAGGCTAGTGGTAATTTGTGGGGGAGGATTGGGAGAGAGGAAGCTGGAATAAGGGTAGGAGAGTCATTTTATATTCATCTAGAATATCATTAAAATACTTCTCGAATGAAGAAATCTGACAAAGAAAACAACACATAAATAAAGCCCTGAACACTTAAAAAAGAGTAAAATTGAACTTCTGTATATTTTAAAAATTGGTTTGTATTATAAAAATACATAATACTAGTAACTCCTGAGTAAAAAATCAATTTATAAACAGTATGACTAATTTTGTACCCTCTAAAAATTTAATAATAATAATAATAGAATTTACACCTGGAAGGAAAGATAGCATCTGCAATACCAAATCTTGCCTTTATTTTCAAGAATAAAACAGAGCTAAAAGCTTGAATTATTACTGAAGGTGATAAAAGAAAGGCTAGCATCCAGGTCTCCTCATTTCTTCTTAGATGTCCTTTTCACAATTTTAAATTTTATTTTCTTACTAAGAAAATGGTTAAGATGTTGGTATATAGTTATCAAGAACTCTGCCTTGACTATTATTAATCACATTAACATGAAATGCAACTGTATTACTGTAATTCTATTTAAATTTACAGCAAGTCACTATTTTCAAAGGTAGAAACATTTTCTAAAAGACTTAGCTTCTAAAATGTGGAAAATGTTGAAGTAGATACACACAGTATCTGTTTTTTAAAAAGATTTATTTATTTATTCATACAAGAGCTGGGGTGTAGGCCAGAGGCGTGGGGGAGGGGTGAGAGGATTCAAGGAGACAAGAATGTGGAGAACTGGCAACTGACTGAAATATACTGCCCAGGGGAGCAGAGGGCAAGACAGGAGAGGTCTGTTTGCCATATGTGGGTTACCTCCCTGCCCAGGGATCAAACTAGTACTGCAGTGGCCATCTATAGCTTCACAGTGTTGAGACTTGATCCCTTGTGCCACCAGGGAGGTCCACAATATCTTTTTAAATATTACCTAACTTCTGACCCAAAGCAGTTTTTTCCCCTCTATCATTTTCTTCTGTTTTTTTTTTTTAATTGTCTTTCACTTCTCACTAAAACTATAAATACAAAACCATAAATAATATGACAAAACACTTCTAAGGCTCTAATCAGTGCATAAGTAATAATACTACTTTCTTAACAAGTCCTTTGTGTAACAGTGTTTTGACCTGGAAATGACAGAAAAAGTTCCAGTCTTAAGCAAAACACTAAATAAGGTGAAGGCTGAGATGACAGGTCTCCATAAACTAATCTAGATTCAGTTAAGAGAAAGGCCCACTTACAGTAAGAAATACAGTGATTGTAGTTATATTCTTATAATTACACAATTAATTAGCGGTTAAGGTGAAACCATGACAAATCAATCCTAATTACAGGAGAGTTTCTATCAGAAAATCTATTTTAGGTTCCTGTTTTGCAAAATGAGAGAACATCATCCTCTTGCTAAGGATGGTGTCTAGCAGCATAGACATAACTTGTAAGGCCCAAGGAATAAGCTTTCCTCTCCAGAGGGAGCTCCACGGGCACAGAGAAAATACAGTATTCCTCAGGCTTTCACATATCAATTGCTCAGAATCCAGAATATCTAGGCTCATATTCCTAACTACTAGAACAAACTATAAGAGTTGCAGGAATTACAGGTATTAAAGGGACAAAAATCAAAGTTGTTTTGTTTTATTCAAACCTTTGCAAATTTGATCTGGACTTATGCAACATTTAATTATGGTTTCTGGTTTATGCCATATATTTTCCAATGTATCATATAAAAAATCATTATTAAAACCTTAGTATGCAAGTTTAATATACAAAGGTATACAAGTATACCCTCACTTAGCGGATGAAAAAACAGACTAAGAGAAGCAGACTCTAGCTCTGGAATGGAAAACTGCAGACCAAGAACTTGGATTCAAGTCCAGAGCTCCATTTCAGTTTCCCACATTACTCTGTGATACTTCTATGGCTTGTAGTGTTTCAGAATTAAGATTCAGCACATTTAAAACTATTCAGCTGTTTTGATAGAAAGTAATGGAGGTAACATAAAATACAATACTATATGTAAAAATTGAAGTTAATGAGTTAACTGGTACAAAAAATGAGTGGGAAAATTTAAGATTAAGAAAGAATTATAGGAAAATTAAAGTTTTACATATGCTGATAACAGTAGTATCTTAAGATCTGCTTTAGCAATATAGTGCTTTTTTCAAAGTAGCATTACCATAAGAGAAACATCACAGGATGCTCAACAATGTTATAAAGTATAAAATCTTCCCAGAATTCTCTTTTTTATGAATTCTTCTCATTTCCAGTGATGTAATCATCAATGATCCAAAATCAGAGGACTTCCTTTTCCCAGGTGAGTAGGCTGATGTGATCTTTAGGAACACTGTCCTAGAAACCTAGCTCCACTTACCACATGGTTTTCAAAGTTAGAAATGTATTCCCAATTCCAAAATAGTAAATTACAAAAAACTGTCTAACTTGGGGTTTGGAGTTTTAGTATTTCCTATTTAATGGAGTATTGAAGAATGCATGTGCAAGAACATGCCTGACCAAGAACATCTACACAGACGTTGAAGAAAGCTAATACAATCCTCCACTGATCTAAAAAATAAACTGTAAAGTGTATTTGTCAATATTTAAATTCACATGCCTGTGATGTGACTGATATATACAAGAAAAGTGCACAGGAAAGAACTCCACCTATCTGCATGATACACTGAAATCTGCACATACTTTGATTTTCTGAGTAGTTGCGATGCTTTGTGATTTACTGAAGGTTCTCAAAGTCTCGACCTGTCACTGTCAGATCTTGTGAGGGAACAGAACTATACATGAAATATATTTGAATTCTACTTTATTCCCATCTAGTCATCTATCTCCTTTTTGTTTTTCTCTCTTTCTTGCTTCAGATACAGCAGTATCTGAACAATACAGTATTTCTTCCTTCTCCAAACAGCTTATTAGAAATTAACTTGAAGTTCACACCTGAAAATTCAAATATTGTAACTAAAATATCTCTCTGAAGAAACAGTGATGCTCACATACAAAAAGCATTTTCTATATTATTAATGAAAACTGACTCTAGACGTTACAATTTATTAACTCCTGTGGAGGTATTTCTGCATATATTTATATACAGTTGGGTTAATGTTTGTTATTTAGACTTTCATGTTGTTAGCATTTTAATATACATCATAGTTCATACAAAAAGCATTAAAGAAGATTATTATGTCTCTTAATTCATTACAGTAATGTTTTGAAACCTTACTATGAGTAAGATAGGCTTGAGCTGCTCTTGGACATTTTAACGATAACAAGGAATTACGGGATATCAAATATGTACAAATCATTGTACAAGCAGAAGTATGGGTGAAATACCAGGCAAGCTAAGAATAAGGAGAGAGTAATAACTTCTTTGTAATTCTTAAAGAACTGACATAAAGCAAATTAAATTATGGTGAACTAGAACTCAAAACCTAATACGAAGGAGATTAGATGCAAGCCTACCCCTAATTGTAATTTTAAATACAACAACAATCCTCTCACTCCTGAATTTCAGCCAGGGAATATAGCTTCACAGCTCATATTACCTACTAACAAATAAACAAAACTACCTCACAAAAGTTTTATAATGTTACATTAAAAACTATTTAAAAGGAAATAATACTGATGAGCAAAAGTAGGATTACAACAAAAAAAGAAAATAGGGAAGCCTCGAATAGGAAAAAATATCTTAAAGAGGTCTATCTATGAGTGAACTAAAAAAAAAAAAAAGTTAGAGACTCAGTAGTAGACAAGCAGAAGTAGTGAACAGAATCAAGTTTACACACAGAACAGTGATAAGTACTACCAAACCAGGAGTAAATAATTAAAAAGAGCAGAAACAGTGTAACAGTGTAATAATATAAGGAGAAATAATATGTACATCAGAGGAGTCCCAGACAGAGAAGAGAGAAAGAAAGGCACTAGCAATTTACCTAAAGAATTAATAGCTCTGACTCTGCTTGATCCCAGAAAGAAAACTGCTATCTTGGTACGTAAAGAATGAACTGTGACTACTCTTTACATCTATACACAAACATATATTAAAAACTGATTACAGATTTAGATATAAAATCTGAAACCATAAAATATATACAAGAAAGCATGAGTGATACATTCCACGACTTAAATGATAAAGGCATTTTGAAGGACTCAAACCCTATGGCAAGGGAAATAAAGCAAAAATAGACAATAGAAACTATGTCAAATTAAAAAGCTGAACACACACAAACTAAAGTATTAGCAGATTTAAAAGTCAAAGATTTAAATGGAAAACCAGATTTTTAAACTTTTGAGATAGGATTTCTTTTAACTTAATTGGGTTCACAGGACATTCATATTATACTTTACTTTTCTATGTTATGTTTGCTTTAAAAAACATTCCAAATCTTTAATTTTGGATTTAATATTCGCCATATGACATTTTCTCTTGAGCACTTCTCCATTTCATTAAAAACATTTTAGAGATATTATTTACAAAGGCTGTATAGTAGTCTAGCATAGCGATGTATCATAAGATCACTTTAGATTGAATGGCCATTCTACCCAAAGCAATTTACATATTCACTGCAATTCCAATAAAAATGCCAATGACATTCTTCAAAGAAACAGAACTAATATTGATAAAATTCATATAGAACTTTAAAAATTCTTGAATAGCTAAAGCTCTCCTGAATATAAAAAGAAGAATGCAAGTATTACACTCCCAGACTTCAAATTACATCACAAAAGCATGATAA
This sequence comes from Galemys pyrenaicus, assembly GCA_019455555.1. Lineage (NCBI taxonomy): Eukaryota > Metazoa > Chordata > Mammalia > Eulipotyphla > Talpidae > Galemys > Galemys pyrenaicus. Next base: position 1,919,103 of record JAGFMF010011870.1, on the reverse strand, counting down.
TTAAAACAGCATGGTACTAGTACAAAAACAGATACACAGACCAATGCAATCGAATTGAAAACTCAGACCAAATAAATGGAAAGCTAATCCAATGGAAAGCAAAGACTATGCACTGGAACAAGGACAGTCTCTGCAACAAATGGTGCCGGGAAAACTGGACTGCTATATGCAAAATAATAAAACTAGACTACTACCTCCCAACACACACAACGATCAATCTAAAATGGATAAAATACTTCAATATAAGACTTGAAACCATACAATACATAGAAGAAAACATAGGCAAAACATTCTATGACACACATCTCAGAAACAACTTTAAAGACTCATCCCCTAAAACAAAGAAAATGAAGAAAGAGATAAACACTTGGGACTACATCAAACTAAAAAAAGGCAATAACCTAGATAAAGAGACAACCTACAGATTGGGAGAAAATACTTTCATTCCACACAGCTGATAGGGACTAATACCAAAGATCTACAAAGAGTATACAATTCAACAAAAACAAAATAAACAATCTAGTTAAAAAGTGGGCAGAAGGGCTAAAAAGACAATTCTTAAAAGAGGAAATGCAGATGGCACATGAAAAAAATGTCAACATCATTTATAATCAGGGAAGAGTGTCTATGCAGTCCTATCTCTACATGTGTGGACATGTGTATGTTTTTACTCCAGAGTTTCTGAATGTATGATGTCCCAGATAAGCAGTATGATTATAGTTCATTTCTAGTTCATTAGAAAACAATATTCAGGCCCCAACCAAGAGCTATGGATGTGATACCCAGAAAACTCTGCTTTAGTAAGCTTTCCACATGATCTAGATTGATGCATGCAAAAATGTGAGATTATTCTTTAAATATAATCTCAACAGAAGCAACATTAGAATTTTTTCCTCGAAGGGAGCAGTAGTAGACACATTGATCTTAAAAGTCATATGGAAAAATAAATGTTATAATTTTGGTACTAAAATTCCCTGCCTGGGTCCTGAGAGATCTTAGCCTGTGTTAAAAGTAAGGGCACTGTCCTAGGAGTTCTGACTAATTTTGTGGACAATCTTCAGACAGACAGAAAGATGGTCAGACTTGCTCTGTATTCCTAAATAGAACTTTAACCAAAATAATATTTCTTTTGCTTCAAGAAATAGTAAAACTGCTTGTGAGTTAGCATATCATTTAAAGCTTACAATGTTCAGAATATTGGACTTCTCATCATTCAGGCTGCACAGAATTAGGCAAAAGAAGCAAAGTATCCATGGAGGCTCAGTAATCAGAGAGAATAAACAAACAGAACTCTGAGATCTTGGGCATATTGTAGTGGAAAGAAATTGCTGGAACAGAGGGAAAAAAATTAACCAAGTAATACAGAAGAATGATCAGCTTTAAAACATATTCTAGAATTTATAAATGATTTTTTAAATTTTAGAAGAGTTGAAATTATGTTCTTAGTGAACCCTGCCAGAACTATTGGCCTAGAGACCTAATGGAAGAAGTATCTTAACATACAAAGGAAAAAAAAAGGCAGAGGGAAAAGAGACTAGGTAAATAACTCCAAGAGATATTTCAGATGAGAAAGACAATAATCTCAAGAAATTTTAAAAAAAATGGAGATTATGAATAAAGAAGTAATAGAAATAAATATTCCTGACTTGAAGAATTGAGTTTGCAAATGAAAGGCCTAAGTTCTAGGTGAACTAAGTTATATAGTAGACATATATTGAGAACATATTCAAATCATTAAGAGAAAACATCATACATTTCCAGAAAGAATAAGTTACTTAAAAAAAAAAAAAGAACCAGATCTACCTCTTATTTTCTATTTGCAGTACTTAAAGCTGAAAGATACAGGAATACTGGAAACAGAGATTTAAAAGATTACCAACAAACAATTCTGTGCTCAATAAAGTTAGCATTCATCTGGAAGCTTAAAAGAAATAATTGTGGATATGCAAAGATGAAAGATAAAACCACTGTTCTACTTCATCTGATGAAAATAAGAAAGTATTTGAACCAAACAATAAATGAATTAGAATAGAAATCTCAAGACAGAACATGATGAATACAAAGCAGTACAATAAGGCTTGCAATATACATGGCTAATGATTGTCTGACTGGAAATTTGTAATCTAACTGAAAAGGATTCTGAAAATATAAGAGACATATGGCAAGTGAAAAATCTAATAAATCTGGGTCCCAAAGTATTCAACTATGTTAATAAAACTGAGTTTTAAGGGGGTAAAGTAAAAGCATCCCAAAAATCTTATATGGGAAGGAGAATGGAATAGGGATAGAAAAATCTAGAACATTCACCTAGGAGAGGGGAATAGAGTGCATTGATGGAGAGTCTGATTTCTAGATTTCATGTAACTATGGGTAATAGTAATGACTAACAAAAAAAATAACAACGCAGAGTTTTCATGTTACCAAGAAACAAGTGGAAATAACAATGCATTTAAATAATAAATATAATTTGAACAGAATGGTAAAAAAAACCAAAAATTATAATAATATGGAAGGAATAAAATTAAGTATAGCATAGTGATACACTATTTAGTGATAAAAGGAACAATCTTAAAGGGAGGGAGGTTTAGATTGGTTTACAAAACAATACACTTAAAAGTAAACACCAAATGTTTTCCTGTTTCAGTGTCAAGAATTTCAGAATAGAAAAATCCTTCCTTCACTCCCTCCCTTCTTCCCTCACACCCACTGGCCTATATACCTGTCATCTATCTTCTATATCAAAGTTAAATTAAGAGCTAGGTATGTGGGTATGAGAAGTAGTTGCTAAAATCAAATTTAGTCCAAAGTTGGCTAATATATAATCATTTAGCAGAAAAATATTTTTTCACATTCCAGGACTATTTTCTTCATGAAATTGGTGGTAATTTGGATATTTACTCACCCGTTCTCTGCAAATAAATTTTCCTAAAGTAATGTGAGGTTTGGAACATTTATTTTTCTTTTGAAACTGTTAAAGTCGAGTGTTTAAACTTGCTTTATTCCTGAAAATAGTATGGTTTTACTTAAACATACTATTTTCTATATTTGACCATCAAAATGGTAACAAAACAAAACAAAACCCAAAGAAGAGACAAAGTGGAGGTCAGACCAGGAAAATTTATCCAACTAGAAATAAACACTTGAGAAAACAGGTACCTCATTAATCTATTGAGAATAACTTACTTGTCATGGTGTAAAATGTAAGCCTATGGTTTATGAACTACAATACAAATCTCAAAATAAAACAAAGAAAAACACCCTATTACAAATCATGTTTAATTGTATCTTTAAGAAATTAAACAGAAAATAAACTACAGGACTGCAAGAAAAGTAGAAGTAAATTTTTGGTTTTCTTTTTAAATGATTGCATAATCCTTCAAAATTATATATTCTGAGACATTAACTGAGTATGCTTCTAACATAACATTCTGGTATAGTACTACCATAATTCTTACTTTTCTATAAAAACTGTGTTGCTATTAAGCATGGAAGATCCAATAGTGTGTGGGTAACAAGGAAATGTATGAACATGTAAGTTATATTACTAAGTCATCCTTCATATAAGAGTGAACTGTTTCATATATGTTAAATGTTCAAATATTCTCATGTAAATATGTGTATATACCTAAATAAGAAAGAAGCTTATTGCCAGGTTCTGGGCAAAAAGAAATTGTTAGATTTTAATATTCCAACAAAATCCAGAATATCCTAGAAAACTATGTATGACTAATTGATTATTTAAAAATTTATTAGTCTAGCCTCACTGAGCTAACCTAGGAAGTGGCTGATTATAGTTGAAATCTCACTTTTACTCTCGAAAAACTTTTTCAAAGATTTGTTTGGGAACTGTCTTGTGTCATGCTTAGTCACCCTCCAAATATGATTTTTATGAGCAAAAGCAGTTAGCTATTTTTGTGTTATGCAAGATGGAAAAAGATGTATGAGTATTCCTTTTTAAGCAACATAATTTGACTTTTATGCTTATGCAATATTAAAAAAGCAGTTCATTTTTACATTTTGGACCTGCCATATGATGTACTTCAATGAAGATCCATTTCTATTAAATGCCTGGAGAATTTTCTTTACAATAGGAGGTAAAAGCAACATAGGATAATTTTTGAATTATCTATGTATATATATATATGTACATTTGTTTTCCTTCCAGCTTTTTAATAGTAGACTTTGAAAAGTAGATTAATCTCTAGAAAAACAAAGTTGTTAAGAAATTTAAAAAAACTATAATGCATATAAAATTCCTAACTATCTTCCAATAGTTTTGACTATTGAATATTTTCAATGTGCCTGGCAACTGTACTCTATGGGTTATTTAATTTAGTCTCTACAAAAGGTCTATGAAGCATAATTAGTACCATTTTACTAGAGAGGAATCAAAGTGGGAGATCACAAGGGTAGAATCTTAATGCTAGTCTGACTTTAAAGTTCTTTTTCTAAAATAATGTAAAGCTTATTTATCAGAAGCATTAACCCCAAGCTAACTAAGTGCAAAGTAGTCACAGTGAACAGTAACTATAATGGATTGCGGAGTGTACACACACACACATATGCACATGTGCACACACATGCACACTCAGGTGAAGAGTTCATCATGTTGAAAAGATAACATTTAACATCTCATTCTATCTGGAAATATCAAGTAATTAGAAACTTTAAGAAAAGAACATTTCCCAGTTAATTATAGTTATACTATTTCTCATTTAAAATATTTAAGAGTAACATAGCTAACTAAATAATGAAAACAAGGAAACTGCCTCTTGAACATTTTTACAGTTATGATACATAGCTTTTCTCAAGAAACCTAATCTGATGAACTAAAGTTATCTATAGGAACAGGCAAGACATAAATACAAATGAAACTAACATAAAAACTTTCCAAAAATTGAACACAGGTTTCTGAGTCACACATTAACGTATTTTATAGGTGTTTGTTATGGAGGTTTAAATGTTTTCTTGACTATTGTACCACTATGAGAAATATGTAGTACTTTTAAAAAAATGCAAAACTCAGTGAAATTAAGTTTTGAAAGTTATTTTTAAAGAAATGCTTTCAAATTAAGCTGTACATGTGAAAAAAGTATTGTGATTAGTTCATGCATAAATTATGCATATTTTAATAACAATAAGATGTATTAGTGCTTTCAGTGGGTCCAACTGAAATTCTAATTTACTTGTAAATGGTTCAGTCGTCAGAAGGTACTATAAAGTAGGTACCAAAATCAATCAAACCCAGTTTTGCAGATGAACAAACTCAGTGCACAGAAGTTAGCTGTTCTAGTTCACATAATGAGAAAGTAGAACCATTCTTTAATAGAAAGTAGACATTATTGAAGGTAATTTTAGTTATTGCAATATATATGATGTGGAATCTAAAATATAAAATGTTGAATCCAATATAAAAATGGAGCCTACTAAATAAAATTTTTTAATTCAATAATTCAAAATAACTAGAAATAGAATGAAACTTCCTTAACCTGGTAAGGGCATCAGAAAACCAACAACTGCCCGTATACTTAATGGTGAGAGAACATGCTTTACCCCTAAGACAAGGAACAAGACTCCTGTCACTTATATCCAGTGCTGTACTGGAGTTTCTACTCAGAGCAACTAATCAAGAAAAAGAAAGAAAAGATGATCAGAATTGAAGGGAAAAGTAAATCAATTTTCATTTACAGAGGTCATGATCATATATACAAAAAATAAGAACTTCATTAAAACAACTCAAACTAATAAACCAGTTCAGTAAGATAGCAAGATAAAAAATCCAATATAGAAAATCAATTGTATGTAAATAACTAGCAATGAATAATCCAAAATGAAATTAGGATATCAATTTTAAGTATGAACAAGAGAAAACTTAGCAACATGTAAGACTTAATCTTTGTAAGTTCTAAATACATTGTTGTAAGATATTCTTTAAAAAATCTCCATAGATGAAAGGAAAGGCACACCCTATTTTTGAATCATAAGCAAAATTGTTAAGACATTAACATTAACAAAGAAAGGTACACCCTATTTTTGAATCATAAGACAATATCAAGACATTAACATTAGTGAAACTGATCTAGAGAGTGAAAGCAATCTCTATCAAAATGCCAGCTGGCAGTTTTGTAGAAATTGACAAACTTATTAGGATTTCACATGGAAATACAAGGATAATTAAAACAATCTTGAAAAAGAACAAAGAAAACTGACATTTCATAGAATAAAATCAATATGGTCCTGGCATAAGGGCAGACATGTAGATTAATGAAACAATTAACTGTCAAGAAGTAAACCCTTACATTTATGGTCAATTAGTTTTCAACAAGGATGTTCAATGAGGAGTGAATAAGCTTTTCAACAAATGGTGCTGTATTCAATTGGAGGTCCACTCGAAAAAGGATGAAAGTTTACCCTCTTTCTTATTCCATATACAAAAACCTTAATGTAAGATCTGAAATTAGGAAATCTTTAAAAGAAAAAGAAAAAAATCTTTATGACTTTAAGATAAGCAGTCTTTAGATATGACACCAAAACATAAGCAATAGCAAAATATGAAAACTGGACGTCATCAAAATAAAGAACTTTTGTATTATAAAGAATACAATAAAACAAAGGAAGTGACAAGATGATTATATATTTGACAGAGGACAAACCAATGTCCACCAATTGATGAACAGAGAAACAAAATGACTGTCCAAATAAGAGAATATTATTCATCAAATAAAAGGAATAAATTTAGGATTCAAACACTTTCAATGGACTTTATTATGCTACATGAAAGAAGAGCAGATAATGTGTGATTCAATTTAGTCAAATATCCAGGATAGGCAAATTTATGGTAAAAAAAACCCCCCAGTAAATTAGTAATTTTTTAGAGCATGGGGTGTATGTGAAAGAATAAGCTTTTGGGGAATAATGAAGACATTCTAAAATTGATTGTTATACAACTCTGAATACATTTAAAAATCATTTATTGAACACTCTGAATGAGTGAATTACATGGTATAAATTATGTCTCAATAAAACTGTTAACTATGTATCATTTTAAAACTTAATATAAACTACTTGTGAATTAAATCTACCTTAGGTTATTGGGTAAATGTGATGAATAGAATGACAAGATTAAAATCCTTTTTGTCATGTGTTCTCCAGTTTGACCAATGCAGTTCCTGTACTGAAACTATTATTAGATATAATGGCTTAATGTTAATCACAGTAAAGCTAACTCATTGTTATAAAAGTATTTCTTGAGGACACAATTGATTTGTCCTAATAATTTAATGTGGCAAATTAATTTACTTGTATTTTGGGGTATATTTTGAAACTAACTTATTAGATAGAATGAGACATGCCACCCATTTATTTAGTGGGTTATGAGAACATTATTACAGGTATAGTCATTATTTATGAATATTTACTTTAAATATTTTACTGAGTAATGATTATGAATATAGAGCACTGTGTTGAGTACTGTGTATTAGATGGTGACCATTCTTTGGGGGCTAGAGTAAGAATAACGGTAATGCCAACTCCAGCAATAGAATAAGCAGGACAAAATGCTTAATAGTGACGATTCCCAGGACTCAGTCAACATTTCCCTCTCAACGCCCCCCACCCCCAGCATATACTGCAGAAAATCAAACTTTTAAAACTGAAGTTGTAGCATGCTGTATGACTTTTTAAGTCAGCAAACTCAGAACTGCATTTTTTTTCTTTCCATGAGACCTGGAACAGGTAACTTAGATTCTCTGTGCCTTCGTTCTTATGTCCACAAATGAATTATAATGGTATCTATTTTATTAGATTATGAGATTAAATGAGATTATTTACATAAAGTATATAGAATACTATTAATTATGTAATAGCAATAAACACGTCAGTGATGATATGATGAAGGTAGTGGCGGTGGTTGTTTACTTATAGATGTTCTTTTATGTACACAGGGAACTTTGCCCTTCAGGTTTGATTTTTGATTCAGTTCTCTAATTTTTAACAGGTACATGACTTTTTACCTTTTGTTCATCTGACTTTCAAAAAGACATGGCTATTTCTTGGACTAGCACTATAAATAAATGGTATCTACACAGTTTCAATGCAATATCTAGTGGCAATAAGTGATTTACAGGAAATTACTTGTCCATTTTTATATGTACTATAAGTCCTATAGCTAAATAAAATTACCCTCAAAAGATTATAACAAATCTATTTATATAATTGTTAATGAAATTACATAGACACTCTAGCTATGTACCTTTTCATAACCTCCAAAGATAATTTCACATTTTTTTATATTGCTTGGGTAAATACTTTTTAAAAAATGATTTTATGGGAAATTACTTGTAAACTACTTTCATCAAATCATCTAAGTACTATTCTTAAATAAACTTACACTATCAAAAGGCCACAAAGAAACTGTGTTGTCTTACCTACATTACATAAAAAAGTATAAAGTAACAAGGAATTACTTATCTGGCCACTGTTAAGTATGGAAAGGAGAGAAATTCTATAAGTTCATTATTTTGGGGAATCAAAATTCACAATTTTCCAGTCTAGTTCTGCCATGGAACCCCTGCAGATGACCTATTTATATGCTGAAGAAGTTCAAGAGAAGCAACAATACCATTAAGGAAATCAACATGAATAAATATCATTATATATAAAAGGAAAATCAACAGATCAAAAGAGAAGATGGAAGTGAACCATCAGTGTAAATGGCATCTAATAAAGAAAATAATGCAAGAAAGAGGAGAGGTGAATGATATTTCATACTTTTGTTTTCAGTTATATTTGAGAATATTGTTTGATGAATCAAAAATAGATGGGAAATGACCACTTGACAGTAAGATAAAAAATGTTGTACAAATACCCATTACTCTTGGTATATGAAATTTAGAACTTCTTATCCTCAGGTGTTGTTTACTTTTAAAATCAATTCATCTGAGAAGTAATACACAAAGTCCTTTTTTTCCTTAAATTTATAATTCCTAGATGTTTGGTTTTCAGATGCATATCGTTGGCAGAAAGCAGTGGTAAGATTCAGGGGTCTTACGGTATTCAAAGTCAAGTGGAACTAAGAAATTCTTTTTTGAGAAAAGCCCTACTGCATACATGCCCAGCCCGTGACTAGTGAATACCAGAAATATCATCTTAATAAAGGTAATAACCTAAAATGATCTTAGCATTTCCAGTATGGCCCTTGAGGAAGCTAAAAAGGGGAAAGACTAACCACAATTTCAAAAGCAGAAGGCATGACAAATTGGGATAAGTAAATATTTATAATTTACAAAACAGACTAGCAAATATTCTTAATACACAAAAATTCTCCTACAGGTCGGCAAGAGAAACAATCTGACAGAAAAATGAGCAATACAAATAGAAATTTCACTAAAGAAAATAACTTATAACAATAGAGATCTTAGCATTTACTATGTGTTAGATGCAATGGGTGCACAGGAACTGTATTACAAAAATTTTCTCATTAGCAGAGGACAGAAATCTTAATCCAAAAAATGACTTCCAATATCACATCAATTTTATACTAGGGTCAGTCAGCTTGCCAAATTTACACAGCATGTCAGTAGTGAAGGCTGTGATTCAAGTTCTATTAGCAGAGTTCAGAGTCTTATCATTGCTCCCTACTAACAATAAATATTTTCACTGCTTAAAGTATATTTATTATGGAAATATGCAGATAGATCTCTGTGTAAGATAATCAGCAATACTTGTAATGGAAAAGATCATAAACATCTAAAGAAGCACCAAAGAGAACTTATTAATAAATATATCCATTCCCTGCATATCGAGTTAAATAGTTACATCATCAACATGTAGTAAGATGGGAGGATGTTAGCAATACCCCAGGCACATTTTTAAAAAGCAACTATCATTAACAGAAGAGTTATGATCTCACTTGCATACATTCAACAAATTATATATTACTGTACACTTGTATGTATATATATCTTCATATATATATAAACTTAACATAAGGATATCTGTTAGGAGTATAGTTACTGATAGGGATTTTTACTTTCTGCTGTTTTATATTTGTGTACGATCAGATTTTTTAAAATTAAGAGACACTTTTGTTATTTAAAGTAGGCAAACACACACACACATATACTTGGGTGAAAACTACATTGATCATATAATTTCCTATGGAAGATTAGAGTCTATTGTGTAGTGGCAAAATGTTCTATTTGTTATGCAGATACAACTTTTACTTTACACTGAAAATTCCTAATATGTATAACATGTTGTTCCTAATGTTAGTTGGTAGTAACTAGCAGATGCTCACCTCCAGAACATAAACCAACATTTTTACATCCTGCTATAAGGTTTTCTAGTGGTCTCAAAGAATACTTAAACCAGCCACCTTCCTTAATGATTTTCTCTAAAAATTAGTCTATTTCAGTAGCATGCATAAGTAAACAATATAAAAAATTTTAAATTTTCAATATTCTTTAACCTAGCTTTATTTTCAATCATAAGAAATAGAGACCTAAGATTTATTTCATTAAAGTCATTAAAGAATGACTATAATAAAAATATTTAATAAATAATAGGAAGCTGTTTAAATAAGTCATGTAATAACTACATAAGAATATATAGTCATATAAATTAGTGCAGAAGAAAATTAAATAACCTGGAAAGATATCCAGAATGTATTGTCAGTGAGTAGAATAACAAAATGGCATATACAATATGAACTAATTAAAAAATTAAAATCCCTAAAGAAAAAGATCCAGAACTGTAAGGACCAAAATGATTATACATGCTGGATGCGTGTGATTTTCACTTTGCTCTTTTTTCCTTTACTACATTTTTAAAAAGAAAAATGTTACTTTGCAATAGTAAAATTAGTTTAAAAAACAGAATATCAACAGTGAAGACTTGAAAAATAAAGTGCCATAATACCATTTACTTCAATTAATAATCAAAATTTTGTGTTATGTTAACCATATGGTAAAGTTTACTCATAGAAAAAAATGGAGTTTAAAAAAACAAATTAATGGAGATATATGTTAGATTATTCCTTTCTACCTGTTAATGCTGCTAAGTTAGCATCAGAAAAGTTTCCCCTTCCACTGCCATTATGTGTATGACAGAATTTCCAAGGGAGTATGAGCAGCTGGAGAAGGTGATCAGAGGTTTAAGCGTTGTTAACAACCTATCAATATTAACATCTGGGAAGCCATTTTGAGCAATGGGGAATGCTCACAGACTGTGTAACAGTAGGAATTCCAAACACCATGTGATACAGAAGCACTGCATTTATCATGTATGCCACCATGGAGGTGGAAGATGCAGCCATGAGTGCAAGGACACAAAATGTGGATGGAAATGCTGTGTAACCAAAGAGGGATGTGTAAGAGAAAATTCTCATTAACTGTGAAAAAGACATTTGTTGGTAGCATTAAAAAAGATACTAAAGATAGCATCACCTAAGAGATTACTTTGAGCAGTATAAAGAAACTGAAATTATTGAAATCATAATTGACCAACACAGTGGCAAGCAGAGAGATCTTGCTTTTGTAATCTTTGATGACCATAATTTTGTAGACAAGACCACAATTCAGATACCATGTTGTGAATGGCCACAACTATGATGTAAGGAAAACCTTACTAAGCAAGAACTGACTCCTATTCCATCTAAACAAAAAAGTCGAAGTGGTTCTGAAAACTGGTGGTGGTAGTGGAGGTAGTTTTAGTGGCAGCCATGGTGGTGATGGATATGGTTGCAATGGGGATGGCTACACTGGGTTTGGTAATAAAGCAATTTTAGAGGTGGTGGAAGCTACTGTGATTTGAGGAATTACAACAATCGATCTCTACATTTTGGACCCAGGAAAGGAGGAAATTTTGTAAGCAGAAGCTCTGGCCACTATGATGATTGAGTTCAATACTATGCCAAACCATAAAACCAAGGTGGTTATGGTGGTTCCAGCAGCAGCAGCAGTAGCTATGACAGTGGCAGAAGTTTTAATTAACTTCTAGGAAACAAAGCCTAGCAGATGAAGAGAGTCAGAGAAGTGCCAGGGAAACTACAGGCTATAATTTGTGAACTCAGCCAAACACAGTTCTGGAAGGGCTAAGCTGGTACAAAGAAGACAACTTTTAAACAATATTCATGTGAATGGGCAAAAAACTAGAGACCTAGTTTTTTTTTTTTAAAGATTTATTCATTTATGCATACAAGCCCTGGGGTACAGGCCAGAGGTGTGGGGGTGGTGAGAGGATTAACCACAGAGAGCAGGGAACAGAACAGACAGAACAAGGGAAGCACAGCGGGCACAGCAGGAGAGGTCCACCTCACCATGTGGGTCCCCTCCCTGGCTGGCAGCAGGGATCGAACTCGTGCTGCAGTGGCTGCGGTTTGCTTCACAGTGCACTGCTTAAGCCACTGCGCCATCAGGGAGGCCCTAAAGACCTAGTTTTTATGACTAATTGTGTAACAGGTTATTTTAATTCCTGTTCTGTGGAAAGTGTAAAGCATTCCAACAATGTAGATGATTTTTTTTTTTGCACCCATGCTGTTGATTGCTAAATGTAACAGTTTAATCAGAATGCTGAATAAATGTGCCTTAAAAAAAAAAAAAGGGAAAAGTGATGGACATGTAACCATCTTGTCCTTCTCTCCCCAGAAGCCCTTTTTATGATAAACATTGGCTGCTCATACAGAATAAGGCAGATAAGGCTATTCACATTCTTTCAAACAGTGGAGGTAATAAAATTTCCTCTAAGTATGTCAATTTAAAGTACTCAATACTCAACGAAACTGGGGCTGTCAACAACATTTAAATTAGAAACTAGAAACTGCTAGTAGCAAATGCCAAAATATTAACAGTACCAATTTGAGAGTAGGTATTGTAAATATGAAAGTATTCCACAAAGAAGTATTACCAGCAGATGAAACAAATGAGTCTGCCATTATCTAAGAATCAAAATTCATGTGTAAAAAAAGCAGCATCAATCACTAAATCACTCAAAGAATTTTTATAAGAAATGAGAAGGTACAAGACAAACCACCTATTTCTCAACTCCAATTGTACTTAGAAGAGTTGGAAAGGATTTGCGTGATAAAAGGAGCAAGCTTTTTAAAATTAAGTTTTTAAAATTAAGTGAACATCTTCAGACACCAAACAATAGAGGGTGCATAATTGATTCACAGTACGCTGGAGTAAAGCTACTCTCTGTGATTCATACTTACATATCTAACAAAATTTCAGAAGACCAAATATCAATAGATGCCTGAATTTTAGAACTAACTGGTCAATGATTTTTGAACCTGACTGAAACTTTTCTTTTTCAAGTTTAGCATTATAAAAATAGATCAAATAAGACTGATGAACTATAAACAGAATATGATGAATGTAAGATTTATTTTTTTTTTAGAATTTTTTTATTTTTTTTTTTAAGATTTATTTCATTTATGCATACAAGCACTGGGGTACAGCCCAGAGGTGTGGGGGGGTGAGAGGATTCACCACAGAGAGCAGGGAGCAGAATAGTCAGATCAACAGAAGTACACTGCTGAGGGGAGCAGCAGACACAGCAGGAGAGGTCTGCCGCACCATGTGGGTCCCCTCCCCGGCCAGCAGCAGGGATCGAACTCATGCTGCAGTGGCTGCGGTTTGCTTCATAGCGTGTTGCTTAACCCACTGCTCCACCAGGGAGGCCCGAATGTAAGATTTAAATAAAAGTAAATTATGATTTGGATGGAAAAGTAGGTAATGGCTCAATAATAAACACACGATAATTACAAATTTGTTAAGAAACAGCATTTTAGATTATATTTTTCTTAAGTATTGGAAACCATGTACCACAAAGACACTCATGTGATAATTCCTCAATGTTTATTTTATTCTGTACTCAGTGAAATTCAGAAAGATATTTATTTCCCCCAACCATTAATAAAAAGTAATAGTGCAAAACTCAGAGTTGTTCTAAGATGTCAACAGAACTTTTATGAAACCACAAAAAGGTTCTTAAACAAGACTATAATGTGGTCATCACATTAATAATTTTAAAACTATATAGAGACATGGGAAAAATCAAAGAAAAGAAGCATATCACAAAACATGTACTGAATAATTTCAGCTGCATAAAAGTATATATGTCTAAGCATTAGAATTAAAAAGTCAATACAAAAAAATGTCAGGAGTTGTATTAAAGCATTAGCATTGTAAATTATTACAATTCTTGTTTAAGAACTTATTTAACAGCAGGTTGTCTGTTTTAAATAATAATCAGGTCAACTTAAACAGGAGTAATCAAAAAATGTATGTTTTAAAAATCATCTAAAACCTCATTCCCAAAAGTTGTAACTTTTATCCTCTTGGGATTATGGAGATATATTTAAAGTTAAATTGAATATTTTAGTTTGCAATAATTTGTTTTCCCTCAACAAATGATCAAACACTTCTAAGGCATAAATATACTTCAAAGAAATCTTTTAAAATTCTAATTTTTATGGATATTTCACATGCAACTCAAAACCCATTATCTTACTATAGGGCAATTACATGTTTCAAATATTTTAATCTCTTGCATAAAATGATATAATGGTAACTCTAGGGGCTTCCCTGGTAGTGTAAGGGGTCAAGTCACAGCACTATGAAGCTATCCCCAGCCACTACAATACTAGTTCCATCCCTGACCAGGATCCTGGCTGGGGAGATGACCCACATGGTTCAGCATATCTCTCCTGTTTCTCCTGCTGTTCCCTCAGCAGTGTTTTAGTCAATCTACCTGTTCTGCTCCCTACTCTGTCCCTGGTGAATCCTCTCAACCCCCACACCTCTGGCCTGTATTCCAGCTCTTGTATGCATAAGTAAATAAATCTTTAAAAAATTATAACTTTAAATTTCTGCACATATTTAACTTTCTATAAATTCAAAGAAGTGAAATTTAGTGTCACAAATATAAATATATTAACAGTTGGTACCTAGTGCCAAAATGCTCAGAAAGTACAGAAATTAACATTCTTGCCAGTAAGAGATTATGAAGTTATCTGGATTCCTAATGCTTGTTAATTTGGGATTTCAAGTTCTGTTTCCTTCCTTCTATGCTGTTTTCCTTTTTTTTTTTTAAAGATTTATTTATTTATGCATACAAGCACTGGGGTACAGGCCAGAGGTGTGGGGGGAGGGTGAGAGGATTCACCACAGAGAGCGGG